>OVAN01002919.1:0-31208 GCA_900406275.1 Anastatica hierochuntica
ACTCAAATTATGCAAATCACTCCAAGTTTTACTCTTCTTCTTCGTTTGAAATTTTCTTCTTCGGTTTCGTCGAGAAAAAAAAGAAGAAACTGATTTTTTTTTTANTTTTTTTAATTAGATTGTTAATATAATAGGGTATCCATTCGGATCTTGGATTTGGGTATAAGGTATCCATTTAACCCTGGTTGGATCCGTAAATACTCAACAATGCTCTTTTTTTTGGTCATTTTACAATTATTTCGTTTTTTTTTTAAATTACAATATGTCTAATTTATGGGAGAGTATTTTGGGTATTCTAGCTTTTGATCCTACGGCGGAAGCTATTCGAGTTTGAATAGCCAAAGAGTAGCGCCGGAATACAGCCGCAAAATGAAATCGTACCAGAGACCAATCTGAGAAGAATCTTACATCAGAGGAAACCAGCGAAGTCGAAGTAGTGATGACGATGGATGTCAGAATCATATTTGGGGTTTGCAAGAAAATATAGAGTTGCGCGCTTCGTGTCTACGAGAGGTTCTCTAGAGGTAGTCAACGCAGACGGTGCTCGGGTTTGCGAGATCTTGTTGGAGCTAGTTGAGAAGGAGACATGGCGTGAGTGAGTATTTTCAGAAAGATAAGGTCGATGGTGAAGCAACTGTCGGAAATTGCAGAGACGGTGATAGGCGGCTCATCGAAGAAACACCGAGATGCCGTATAATGTTTTCTCACCATCAAGAAAAGGAAATCCGAGAAGCCGAGTGAAGATTAAAAGGCGTAAAGCAATTAGGGCTCGCAGTAGAGGCGGTTCGAGCCCCTGCAGTCACCGAAATTAGCCGGAGGTTGATGACGACAGTGGAGGATACCGTCGGAAGTTTTGTGGCGGTGATCATAATTGCATCGCAAATCACAATTGTTGGGTCGAGAGAATGAAAGTCGAAGAGCTATCAAGGTTGGTGACGATGAAAATCCACATAAGTTGCAGGGATTGTCAGATTGAAGTCAAAATCACAAGAGAGTCAAATTTTTGGCGTAGGATTCATAGGTGGTGGTGGCTCTGCTATGCGACGGAGAAGACGTCGTAGGAAGCAGTGAACTCGTCGGAACTGATTGGGCCTCAATGGGAGTCGGCTCTCATAGGCTGAGTTAGAAGGAGAAGCTAAGAATTATGAAGGCGGCGGTGAGAAAGTAGCAAGGGGATTCGATGCTTTCGAGAAAGTAGCTTTACGGTGTTGGGCTCTGCAGTTTCAGTGAAAAGAGTTCCTCTAAAATAGCCAAGATCCGGCGTGTATGACTAATGGCCGAGTCAATCCCAGCTCCATACTCATTAGATGACCCATTTATCTTTATAGGATTTATAATAGTTCCAGCCACGAAAGCATTAGAAAAATTTCCCCCTCCAGAGATCATAGGATAGAGCTGAACCTCACAAGCAAGAGCACAAACAGCGGCAAGAACATATGAATCAAATGCCACCACAGGTCCTTGTCCCTTGACATTCCTAATTTTACGGTCTCTTGCTTCCACTAGGCTGTGCTTCATGGCTAACACATACAGTCAACACAACAAAAATTAGTCGTGAAGCTAATTCCACACCAGCGCATGATTTCAAAAAAAGAGCATGGAGCATAGCACGAAGTTCAGCCATAGCAAGGTTTTTGGTCGCTGATCTTGTGGTAGAACTCGATCTAGCTTTCCTGATATGTTCCCTGGCCACTAGAGAGGTAAAGCGACGGAGAAGCACTAGGAATTGCCCAGGTGGTGGCATTTTGAGTTATCTGAGAAGCATGTGGAGGATTCAAGTAGCAACATATGTCCCCGCGGTGAGATGGTGAGATCGGAAAGACGAGATCTGGTTTTCTCGTAATCGGAAAGACAAGATCCGTCTTCTCATTGCGGGAAGAAATCATGGGAAAAGGCAAGGTTTCTAGGGTTATGTGGTCAAAGATGAGCATACCCGGAGGAATCGAAGGAGGTGATGGATATTGATCTCTGGTAGTAAAAAAAAATGCCATGAAAAAGAAAATGCATCGGTGAACAGAAAAAAAGAAGAAGATGTAAAAGTATCGAGAAACGGAGAAAGGATAAGAGATAAAGTGGATTTGGACTTGTCAAAGGATACATTGGGCCTCATATATATGTTTTTCTTTGGACCGAATATAAAATTAAAGTCATGTGATAAATCATTATTATACATCTCATTTATGGTTTCACGTGAAAAGGGAAGTGATGTGGAGAGCAAGACAAGGTGCTAAAGTGAGCTCATTCGATTTTTGTGTTGAGCTTGAGAAGTGGGTCAGTTTGTGATGATTATTTGGATCTAAAGTTTCTTGTAAATTGGACATGACCCATATTAAAAAGAAAAAAAATTAAAGTGGAATCCAATGTGGGATCAAGAATACAAAGAAAAGAGATGCGTTGAGGAAGCAGAACAAGTCAAGTTTTGTGGAACACCTATACGCATATATAGGTGGCGTAGAAGAACCTTCTGGAGGGTTCACTTGCAAGATGTTCAAGTGAACAATTATCAGTAAGAAGGAAACACTCCTACGAAAAGCTCATGAGTAAAGGTTGAAGATTCAGATTGATCTCCGAGTGAAGATGCTAGTGTCAAAGATATGTGGAATTTGCACACGAGAGATGTGATGCAAAATATGTCAGTGCCAAAGATAGGTGGAGTTTGCATACGAGTGATGTGATGCAAAATAAGATTACATCAAGGAAGCGACTTCAAAGACTATAGAGTGAAGTGTTAAAGGCTGTAAGATGATGTATCAGACATGCCACAAGGTTGTGGATGTGAGACAAGTTTAAAGAAGTCGACAGAAGAGTTTGAACATAAATGGAGCAAAGATACTAGTGTCGATAGTCTCCTAGCCATGTGGAGTTCGGCAGCAGCTTCTGCTGAGAAAAGCAGTGGTACAAAGTGATGCTCAAAGTGATGTTCAAGTTCAATGTAGTCATAAGAAGTAAGTCAGTCTCTTTCGAGGAATGAAACATGAGTGACTCATATGTTACGGTTTTGTGTCAAAAGTCTGTCTAGAAGAGATGATAGCTTGATGGCATGTTGTGTTAGAAATAACAGCGGTACAAGAGGAGTTCAAGGCTTATATGTTTTATCAAAGAATTAAAGACTTTTTAGGATGGAAGCATGTATGGTTCAAGGTTAGATACTACAATTAAGGTTCTTTGATTCAAGACTCAATGTGCATGTGTGGAAAAAAGAACATCAGAAAGAATCAAATTGTAAAGAGACAAAAGACTATGGGAAATCAAGAGATCAATGGTTTACTAGAAGATCAAATGCCAACTCTAGAACCAAGAGTCAAGGGTTCTAAAGGCAACTCACAAGGAGATTTCACGTTGGGATCAAGGTGGAGATTCCAAAAGAAGAAATCAAGAAGAAGAAGAAAAGAAGGGAGGATTGCATAAGCGTTAATAGTTGTCTGAATATAAAGGTAAAGAATGTGAGATAACGGACTTTAACCATCTCAAGATTTGGACTAAGTTATGATTTTCCTAATTGGAAAAGGAAATATTGTTTTTACATATAGGAAAAGAAAAAAAAAAGAAAATTCCTTATATTACAAGGAAAAGGAAATCCAAAGTCTATAAATACAAGAGTATAGTCTAGAGAAATCTTTAATCCCAAATTTGGAGGGTTCCGAGCACTTTAGAGGTGGCTCGTAAAGCTAGAGAGAGAATAAGAGTTTCTCTGAAGAATCGTTGAGTTTCTTCTTCCTTAATTCATTGTGTGAGAGAGAGATTAATCTGTAAACCACATCGGAGGTATTTTTCGATTTCTCATATAGTATATTGAGAGGACATACTCTCCCTAGACGTAGCGGTTCGAGACTATGAACTGAGTAAGCAATCTTTGTGTCTCTAGATCCGTTAATTAACAAATAGATCGGGATGAGATTTAAGAACTAAATCTCCAACACAGTAAAAAGGTTTTGCCATCAACTTTCCATGTTGTCTAAGGACAACGATGAGAAATTGGAATGCGAAAACCTTGGAATGATAATATATGAACGGAGTGAAAGCACTGGTTGTAACCATGATGACTTCACATACGTGTTCTGTCAATTGGTAAACATGTAGATTTTTAAAGAAGGACAGTTTACATTCTACCTACACCAAATATTTAACTGAATATTCCTGCATGTTTATATTTCTGGTCAGGGATGGTTTTTCTCCACTTGATAGAGAATAGTAAACATACTAATCGGTAATATAAAAATCCAATGTTCCCCTTTGATAAAATAACTTTTATGCTCTTTGAAGCATGATTTAATCAGCACTGCGAACATGAGAAATTTTAAATCAATTACATTCAGTCTTAAAAAAAATTTATTTAGAAAACGCGTTATAAACGCTTTAAAAAGAATATATGCTTTTTCAAGGCCACTTTTATTGTAAAGTTCCTTCACTACAGCTTGAAGCTGCTCTCTTACACCCAATATGCATTGTGTAAGTATTAGCAAGAATGTATTTTCCCAAAAATATTCGAAAGGAAGAAAAATTTGATATGAGACTTGTGGTAGACCGAAACCACCATCTGCAATTTTTTGTCGAGTATTTGCTCCATCGAGTATGGCTTCATAACGTCCATGATTTTCAAGCCACTCTTGTCAATTTGAATGCAAGTTAGATGACTATGTTACAACCAATTTGAATAATTAAGGTTTCCTTTGGGCTTTTAGATTATTTAATAATATCTACTTTAACAAAAGATCAGAATCCATATTATATGTAAGCCTAATAATATGCTGTTTAGAGATGTCAATGTGGACCGTAACTCGCGGGTTAGGTCCAAGTAAAACCGTTGCGGGGCGAGTTTGGACACGTTAAAAATTAACCATAAAAACGCGAGTCATGTGGACCGGGCCCGTATGGTCCGCGGGTTTTGGCGGGCTAGACCGCGGGTTTTCACGGGTTGTCCGCAGGTTGATTGTACTAGTGTTCTTGTGAATTTTTAGTTATATTACGTATGTTTTAAGCTTTAGCTATCTATTCTCTTTGACACTTTGATAAGTAAAAAAAAATTCTAATGAAATTTAGTGATGAAATTTGTCAAATTTAAACTTAGCTTTGGTTTTAAAAGAAATTAATTATATCGCATTTTCTGAAAGAACCCACTTCGAACTAAGACAATATTTTCAATTAACCTTTCCAACAAAAATTATGATGGTTCATGAAATGATATCTTGTTTTATATATAGATATATATTTCTGTACGCCATTAATAATTATAGCATCAAATAGATTAAAAGATAACTAATTTTTTGTAAATCTGTAAATCATCTTAATGGATTGATCGAGTGACTAAAAAAATGTGACTATATTAACGACGATTGGGTGTTAGCGGAGAAAAATCATGTTGATTTATTTTCAACTATTACCCAATTATCATTTTTATAAATGTGTATATATGGTCAATCCGAATGAGTTTTTTTTTTACAACTCGTTAACATTTAGTTTTTGTTTTCTTGTTTTTTGAAAACTCAATCTGAATCATAAAATACAAAATAAAACACAAACTTATTTTAGCTCTATTAGTATATAGCCTCAAAGTTTCTATTCTCGATGACCCGTGGGCCGACCCGCTAACCGCTTATATAGGCGCGGGTCGGGATTGGACAGTTCTTACGGAGACTGCGGCCCACGGCGGTACGACTCGCAACGATTCAAATGAAATTAAGACCGCAGCGGGGCAAAAAAATTGGTCACAGGAGAATTCAATTGACATCTCTAATGTTGTTGTAATCATTTATCTCTTCGTTTCTTTCGTTTTAAATGTGTCGACGTGGCAAGATTTTGAAGCACCGAAATATGGTGATGTGGACACTCTTAAAATCTTCAATTAGTCCCTTTTAATTAGTTAGATGAACCTTTGTAAGTTAGTGCTTATTTATGTTTATTGAATGAAAGATGGTTAAAAAACGGGGTTTTTGAGTTGATAAGTTAAGAAAAAGGGGCATATTGAGGTAGAGGCATATGAGGTGATTTCTCTAGATACTAAGTCAACCCTCTTTAATTAAATCATTTGGAGAAATTCCCCAAACTAACAAAAACATAAATAGTGAAGTTTTATAAAATGTAAGACTTGCTCTGCTTTTATCTCTTGTTCTCTGTTTCGTATGCTAGGTCAAACTCGATGCTTTGATCTCAAGCAATCAAGCAACCGTGTTTGTCTTGTTCGATTTAGAGATTGATTATAAATAACTTATCACTTCTTTATTGATTTAGAAAACTACTCAAAAACTAAACCACAATTCTCTTAAGTCTTGGAGACATCTCCTCCTTAACTTATATTTATAGGTTTAGACAACTCCTAAACCTACTAGGAATTGGGTATATTTCTTTTCTCTAAACTAAGCTACCCCTTATCTAGATATTTTCCTTTTTAATTATTTAGAATTATCCAACATTTCCCCCCCCCCAATTCCAACATGAATCTTCGGTGTAAGGATTTCTTGAACTTCAAGCAAACTCCTCATTTCCTTGAACTTGTTTCTTCCCAACGGTTTAGTCAGTATGTCTGCCTTCTGTTCTGTCCCCGGATCATGTTCGACTTCTATTTGCTGATTTTCCACATACTCACGTATGAAATGATACCTCGAGAGAATGTTCTTGCTTCTCCCATGAAACACCGGGTTCCTAGTCAAGGCGATGACTGACTTATTGTATATCTTTAGTATGACCTTCTCGTCTCTTTTCCCAAGAATTTCGCTAAGCAGGTCCTTGAGCCATATGGCTTGCTTTGCAGCTTCTGTATCAGCCATAAACTCTGCCTCACATGACGACAAAGCAACGGTAGGTTGCTTTTGCGAAGTCCAAGTTATTAGAGATGTTCCATAGAAGAAAACATGACATGAGGTGCTTCTTCCGTAATCAATGTCAATGTTGTGGCTACTATCACTATAACCTGCAATTCTGTGTGTCCCATCTCTTTTAAAGAACAAGCCGAATTTAGTACTTCCTTTCACGTACCTTAGCACTTGTTTTAATGCTTGTCCATGCGAAACTCTTGGCGATTGCATATAACGACTAAGGACTCCAACGGAGTAAGCAAGATCTAGTCGTGTATGCAATAAGTATCTCAAACATCCGATCGATCCCCTGTACGAGTTAGCATTTATCTCCTGCTCATCCTCGACCTTTGACATCTTAGCATTAGACTCCATCAGAACGTGAGTATGGTTGCACGCCTCCATGTTTATGTCTGCAAGGATGGCTTGTGTGTAACCTTCCTGTTTCATCTTGATCCCGTCAGGACCTTGTACCACCTCTATTCCCAGGTAGTAAGACAACTTTCACAGATCGGACATATCAAACCTTTTCGTCATATCTTCTTTGAATCGTTTGATAACTTGAATAGAAGTTCATGTTACAAACAAATCATGAACATAAATGGCTATACTCAATAAGTCTTTTCCCTCCTTCTTTTGATAGACCGCGGGTTACTTTTTGCATTTGATGAATATGATCTCCTTAAGCGTGTTATCGAGTTTCAGGTTCCAAGCTCTCGGAGCTTGTCGTAAGCCATACAGTGCCTTATTAAGCTTATAGACTTGAGCTTCTTTTCCTTTCTTCTCATAGCCTTTGGGTTGCGAAACATAGACTTCTTCGCTTAGGTCTCCGTTTAAGAATGATGTTTTGACATCTAAATGGTGAATCTCCCACCCATTTGATGCCGCCAATGATATCAAGAGACGTATGGTCTCTATCCGCGCTACCAGAGCAAATACTTCATCAAAATCATTTCTTTGTTGCTATACATAACCTTTAGCAATGAGTCTGGCCTTGTATTTGTTCACGGTTCCATCCGCTTTTCATTTTATCTTGAAGATTCATTTTAATCCTATTGGCTTAACTCCTTCAGGCTTATTGACAAGCTGCCAAGTTTTGTTCTTCGCAATGGATTCTAGCTCAGCCAGCACGGTTTTAACCCATTCTTTGTTCGCAACAGCCTCGGCGTAACACTCGAGTTTGCCATCAACGGTAAGGAGCAATCTTATTCCTTCATGTTCGGCCAACAATACATAAATATCCAGGTATTTTGGCTTGTTCACCATTCGGCCAGATCTCGTAGTGACTGGCTGTTGTTGAGCTTGTGCTTGCTCCATCAACGTGCCATGGTTCACTGCTCCTTCCTTTGTTTGACCCTGTTCTGTTTCATCGTGCATTGATTCCACATCATCGTGAACATCTTCTTCGTTTTCAGGTTCGTGATGATGATTGTGCTCAACCTCATCGTCTCCGTGTCCTTCTGGTGCATCGAGTGTCAGCACCTTGAAGGTTCCTGGCTCGGTAGTGTCTTCATTAGAGTTTAGAGACCAATCCCATCCCTTCTTCTCGTCAAACGTTACATCTCTACTAACGATCACTTTTCTCGTAATCGGGTCGTAAAGTCTGTAAGCTTTCGAGCCAAGCTCTATTCCGAGATTAATCACTCTTCTTGCTCTATCATCAAGTTTCTTAATGTTCGGTCCATTGATTTTTGCATAAGCAACACAACCAAAGATCCTTAAGTGCATAATATTTGGCTTCCTTTTCGTAAGACATTCATACGGTGTCTTACCATTCACCGATTTGGTAGATACGCGGTTTATTATGTAGGCTGCATGACGCACAACTTCTCCCCATAGTGCATTCGGTACTTTCGTTCTCTTTAATAAACTTCGAGTCATCTCCAATATCATTCGATTTCTCCTTTCGACTACGCCGTTTTGTTGCGGAGTGTATGGTGTGGTTAGGTGTCGGTTTATTCCATTTTCTTCGCAATAACAGTTAAACTCAGATGAGGTGAACTCTCCACCTCGGTCAGTCCGCAGAGTTCCTATGCTCGTCTTGGTTTGGATTTCGATGTACTCCTTGAACTTCTTAAATCGATCAAACGCTTCGCTCTTCTCCTTCAGCAGCATGGTCCACATGTATCTTGAATAATCGTCAATTAATACAAATACAAATCGATTGTTTGTTGGTGTCGGAGGCGATATTGGTCCACACAAATCATCGTGGATTAATTCCAGTAAGTTCGATGCTCGAAAACTCGCTTGATTTGGGAATGAGCTTCTCGATAGTTTGCCAATTTGACACACACTACACACGTCCTCGTCGTGCAATATCTGTGGTAATCCTATTGTCATCTCTTTATCGAACATAGTCTTCATCACGCCATAGCTCACATGTCCGAGCCGAGCATGCCAAGTCCATGTAGTGTCTTCTCCTTCAACATGGAAACACTTGGGGCGATAAACTTCAAGAGGCGTTTTGTACAATCTGTTTGAGGATCTTGTTACCACGACAAGTGATCTTCCGTGTGAGTCTTTTAGCTCCAGAATAGCTCCTTTCATACTCACTTCACACCCGTTTTCAGTGGCTTGCCTGAGGCTTATGATGTTGTGTCTTAAGTCGGGTATAAGATAATATCATCAAGAACGTCCTTCTTTCCTGACTTATCTATGAAGCAGATAGATCCTCTTCCTGTGATATTAACATGCGACCCATCACCAAACCTAACTCTTCCCTTTATCGTGTCGTCCAACTCACAGAAAAAATCTCTATTTCCCGTCATATGGTTACTCGCGCCATTGTTTAAGTACCATTCTGATGCATCTTCTTTAGCCGCATCAAATCTTTTAGGAAACACTTTTTCTTCGTTCAAGAACACGACCTCGTGCATATATAGTCCATCGGCTTCTTGTGTTTCATTTAGATTGGTCTCTTGCTCTCTTTGTGGTCGAGAGGGACAACGATTAACGTAATGGCCAAACTTATCACACCTCCAACATTGAACTCTGGATAGGTCTTTCTTCTCTCTTTCGTAATTTTCAGCTAGTTCCTTTGCCTGATATTGACCACTGGATCGTCCTCTCCCGCGGCCCCTGCCACGGCCCCTGCCCCTGGAGTTGCCTCCGCCTCTCACTTGGCTATTACCGTCCGATCCAATACTCATACCAGCTCTGTTTCCGCCATAATTAGAGCCTCCTCCTATGTTTTGTTTCGGACCAGCAACATACATAAGTCTCCCTTGATCCTCGCTAGGTGCTTCTCCTTTGACTCTCTCTTCGTATGCCTTGATCCTCCCGACAATATCTTCGAATCTAGTCTTATTCAGGTCCAAGACTTGCTCAAGTGATGTTACTATATGGATGAATTTGCTTCTTGGAAGTCCCGACAAAAACTTCTTCACAAGTTTTGTCTCCTCTATGACTTCTCCAAGAGATGCCGATTGAGAAGCTAGAGAAGAGATTTTTCCAGCAAAGTCATCCACTGCATCATTGTCTCCCATCCTTAGTCTATCAAGTTCGGTAACTAAGGTTTGCAATCGCGCCTCCTTTACCCGATCTGCTCCTTGGTGGCGAGATTTTATAGCCTCCCATATGTTTTTCGCGGAACTCTGCTCTCCTACTTGAAATATGAGTGCTTCGGGAATTAACTGGAACAACAAGGCTATTGCTACATCATTCTTCTTTTGATCGTTTGTCCCTGGTCCAATGGTGTCCTAAACTTCGCTTACTCGAAGAGTAACTCTCATTCTCATCGCATAAACCATGTAGTTTGTGGATGATAGCATAGGACATTGAATTGTCGATTTCCCCATCTTCTTTGCTTGTTTCGAATCCGTTGAAGGATTCCGTGTCCCCCATGTCTTGTTTTGAGACAAGCGAGACCTCCTTTGTCTTTGTGGCTCACGATCTTGCTATGTCTCATGCTCTGATACCAACTGAAGTTTTAGAAAACGTAAGACTTGCTCTGCTTTTGTCTCTTGTTCTCTGTTTCGTATGCTAGGTCAAACTTGATGCTTCGATCTCAAGCAATCAAGCAAACGTATTTGTCTTGTTGGATTAAGAGATGTGATTATAAAGAACTTATCACTTCTTTATTGATTTAGAAAACACTCAAAAACTAAACCTTGGAAACATCTCCTCTTTAACTTATATTTATAGGTTTAGACCTAAAGCTTCTAGGAATTGGATATTTTTCTTTTCTCTAAACTAAGCTATCCCTTTATCTAGAGATTTTCCTTTTTAATTATTCGGAATTATCCAACAAATATGCAGAAATCATTCTCGTTGATCCAAACGGTGGCAATCTCCGGCGTGTTCTCCGCCGTCTCTTATTGGTGAGTCATTGATCTCGTCTGTCGACTTGTTCTTCTTGCTTTCTCTTCTCAATGTCTTCTATCTTCAGGTTTTTTACTGTCTTTCTCTTTCTCTCAAGGTATGGATTCATGTTCGGCAGAGAGTCAGCTAGAAAAGAGCTCGGTGGTTTGATCGAACAACTCCGTAAGGGAGGAGGTTCTCCTCCGCCTTCTTCAGTTAGGTTTGGTTCGAAGATTTTAAGTTCTTCGTTATCTAGAGGTCATGTTAGTTTCCTTTTTATGTCACTTAACGATTTCCAGAATGTTCATGGTTTTTGTATAAAAGATAAGTTCTCAAAATCCTTTTTGAGTTTCTCCAAGTACGAAATTTCACAAGACACTTCAGTTATTACATAAACTTAGAAATGCATATTGAATGATGATAATGTCAAATGCACATTGTTTGAGAGAAGATTGTCTTAGAAATAATGCATATTCTTTGAGATAAGAGTTTGAAGATGTACAAGGAAAATTCTATAGGATACACAGTTCTCACTGCCTTCCAAGTAATGTATATCATCTTTTGCTCTGACCCAAAACTGTGCACATCTAACGCTTTAACACTATACTCGTTTGTTCTCTTCTCATCTTTGTGTTCATTTCTCGGCCAGAAAGAAGATAAACGGAGCTATATGTACGTACCAATGTGCGGATCTTACACTAGAGAAGCCTCCTCAACCTTCTTAGCGATTCTGCCTCTGACAAATCCCACATAAAGGTCACTTCCTGTTCTGTCTTCTTTCGAAAGTCGACTGCTGCCATGACCGCCTTCCTTCATGTTCTTAACAAACTCCACTAACTGCTGCCAGTTTTGACCCTCAAATAACCTTTTGTTCATTCTCAGGTATGTAAATGCGGTTAACCCGTTTCCAGACTCTGATCTGTTTGTCGCAACCACTTGTCCGAACGCGCTGGAGTCATATCTTTCTAGTGCATTCTCCCCTGCTAGCTCCGTTCCGGCCTGCCTTGTCGCATTCTGGACTTGCTTAACCAGGCCTTCTGGCGAACAATTTGCGTGCTCTGGTTGTTCCCCATCTTTCATTTCCATGCATGTGAAGTTGAACACAACCCCATGTTTGTTGAACATCTTAGCTATTGGCAGATACCCATCATGATTTCTTGTGTTGTAGTATCCAGCGGTTAGCTCAGCAGCGTGCGACCTAGTGTTGTAGTGCCAGTGGATTCCGGCTACCTTTCCTGATAGCTTTGCGCCCGTTCCTCGGAAGATTCCTTTCGCTGAAGCTAGGAGTTTGTCTCCATGTTCTAATAGCTTCCCAGAATACCATTCCATGAAAAACTTTCCATACTCGCTGTTCCATGTTCCGTCTCTCCGGAAAAATTCAGTATCTTCTGGCAGGTTCTTGTATTCGCCGGCATCATGAGGTCCACTTGTTCCCCAGTTAGTTTTTCCGACTGATTCAGCATATGCTTGAAGTGACGATCTCATATACTGCAATCAAGAGGTATCATTTCTTAGAACAAGTGTTTTGAGCATTAGTCAGCATAAGTATACGCGATCTTATCTAGTCTAATGTCCTGACTAATGTGTTCTTTTGAATTCAAGGCTTTCTTCTGCTAACTTACAGTACCTTGTCGTAGCATTGGAACTCGCCAATTCCGGGGAATCTCCATGTCCCATTGCTCTCAGGGTATGATGGGTATCTCAATTCTCCACAAGGTCCCATTCCCACTTGAATTTCCTGCATCACATGAAAAATGATGATACATTCATGTCTTATACGGAGTTAATTCAATCTCTTTAATGGATTCTAGATTTCTGCTTACCGCAATAACGCCTCCTATGTAACTATCGAATCTGTCACGAAAGCTTCTCATAAAATCAGAGTAGACCTGGATAGGTGTTCTTCCTCTTAGGACAGGCACAGAGTCACATCCCAAGGAGATATACTCTGGATTCCTTCTTCCAGATTTGTCTGTGTAGACAAGATCAGGATTCTTGCTAATTTCTTCAAGCACCCACGGAGGCAAGGGAATACTAGAATTTAAAGAGATAACCATTGAGATCATATTAGCTAAAGCTTGAAGCAAGACACAGAGATCTCTTATTCAAAGGGAAACTAAAATGTTACTTGCTTCATTACATACCTGCAAGAGTCTCCAACGTTTCCTCCACATTGATGGAAAGACATAACGACCTGGAGTTTGAGACCGTGCCTTTGAACCATCTGTATAAGCTCGGCGTAGCCTTCCCAATTATACTTCATAGGTCCATCTTTCTCCACCAATCCCCACCAAGCATCCACCATTACACCTTCCACACCAGCTCCTTTTAGAGCCATCAAACTAGCGTTCATGGCTCTTGGTTTGTTCAAATGCCCTGACATTGTTACCGTGTCCAGCGGTAACATGACAAACACCGGAACGCTGGAGTCGTTCTTCGGGTGTGGGTATGAGAGAACGTGGAGCTTCTCCCATCTCTCACTGGTTTCACCTTCTGGTCTGAAGGTCTTCTCATGAGTGAATTTCATTTCCCTAACTGAGTTCTTTGCTTGAAATTGATAAGTTGGTGGCTTCATTTTCGCAAAGGACATGCTGGAGAGACCTTCTTGGTTTCTAGAACTTTTGGCATCTTTACGATTGATAAGAGAACTAGAGGAATTTAGTGTTAACTCCATAGCTTTCTACTCTTTGTTCTGTTGAGAAATAAGGATAGAAAGAAGAGGTGTTTGTGTTTGAAGAGAGAAGATGCTGTTTATGTTTGAGAGAAGATGTTGTTTGTGTGTCTTCACTTATAAAGAAAATTGATTGGCTGTGAATTTAGGGACAAAATTTTGAAAAAAGTGGAGAGAAAATATCATAAAGGTTGCTTAATTCAATTTTTCATTTTCACAAGCTTCACACACTTACCAAAAGTGAAAAAGTGTAAATGTCACATCAGTGTTTACAAATGCAAATGTTTTAGTTTTGGCTCTCGAAAGGAGTTGTCATTTGCCTGCTTTGTATGAAAACTTGTTTCAAAGCTTTAATAAAATCTTTAGATAGAAAAAAATATATATTTTAGTTAGTGTAGTGTATGGTATAGGTAAATTAAAATTTTGTTTTCTGTTGGTGGATGATTCACTTTTAAGTTACAGAGCATCCTTAAATCTAATCATGCCTTTTCTCTTAATGATATAGACAGATAAGCTGATAATTGTGTCTACTCAGCTTCATGGTTCATGTGGCTGAAAAATCTTTAACGTCTCTTAATACAAATTTTTTAAATTTTGAATGAGAAAGATATGTGCAAGTATTATTTAAAGTATGCAATTTCTTGTGGTTGCTATTAACTCTACTCTTTTTTCTTCTTCTTCTTGGACTTTCCTTCCTGTAAGATTTGTGTTTGTCCAACTAAGCAGCTATTCATTGACTCATAGATTTCTAACAAAAGCTAACATTTTCTTTGTGATTACTTTGGTCATACCCATTGATCTTGTTTGTTTTTGTTTTGCCTGTTATGAGCTTAGTCTATTAAATTTCTTGTGTAAGTTTTCTATTTGGTGTGCCTGAATGCTGCATTATGTTTATGTTTCAAATATGTTGTTATACCCAACAGTAGGACTCTGATACATAAAGCCCTTGTTGAGTTGTTGTCAATGCAATTTAGCATATGCGTTAATACTCGTACTTTGATCTTCTTTATAGCCATGTGAGTATCATTAGAGATGACTTGTGATGCATTAGAATCCATGTTCAACGGCAACTCACTCTATCTCTCTTTCTTTTTCTCTCTGACTCATTGAAAGTGACAGTTTGGTCTTTATTCAGGTGACGTAGATTGCGCTTTTGGCTATTTCCTCATCAATGACAAATAGTTTCCGCTCGGCTCTAATTCTCACCATTAGTTTTTTGAATGGTAGAGATTGATCCTTATCTCTTTGACACCTTTTCTTTTTGGCTTGTGCTTTAATTCAGGTCTAGGGAGTGTAGTAAAAGGCGGTGACGACATTAGACATTGACTCAAAACAGGTACTCTCCATGGAATCCTAGTTAGTGTTTTTTGGCAGTTAGAACGAAATTTGTTTTATAAACAAATGAGTAGACATTCTTGAAACATCCTCATTCTCTATCATTATGTAGATTCAAAGACTATAGTAAGTAGTAGTATCTTGCTAAGTATTTAGATATAACTATGCTCATTTTCGGGTTTTGTTCAGTTATCATATGAATGATATATGCATGTTGTGACATCTACGGTCAAGCAAATTAAATAGACCCACATTTTATTGTGATTCTTTGTCTCAAAACTCATGATCTACGGTAAACATTGTAGGAAAAAAAATCATGGTCGTGACAAACATTATTGTTGAAACAAAAATGGGTAGATACTGGTTTGGATTTTAAAGGAAAAATCTCATTGTCATTTTCATAGATTTTTGTTTTGTTTTGTGGGTAAATAAGCAAATACTTTTTTGCTTGATCTTTTTTTAATGTCCATGGAAAGGGTTGAGCTTTATTATTGGCCGATGGTGGATAAAGTAGAAAGTATGTAGCATCCTTGAGTAAATGGAACTGTTCACACACGCATCAGCAAAGTTCCAAACTCTAGTGGGTTGGTCCCTCAACGTTGAGTTGATTTCCTCTTTCCACGTTATTCACTTAATACTTTCTGACTTTTAATCTAAGTTGTTGATCTGTGTTTTCGCATTAGATTTTTTTTACCATATATAGGAAATGTCAAGGATAATCTAAAACCCTATTGATAGCACTGTCTGAAGTAATGGTAAAGGCCAATCAAAACTTCATAGTGTCAACTGAAACTCTAGTGTTGTACAAAGCTCACTGATTTGGTTTTGATTGTGGTTAGCTCAATGGTCAAAGTGCATTCATCCTCAAGGCTTAAGTTGAACTTGTGAAACTAAAAAATTCAGAACCTTAACAGTTAAGCTTATAGTTTGTCATTGTCTCTTAAGATATTTTTTCAGCTTTATGGTAAGTGAATATCAACATATAGATCTAATATTAGCCAATGAGTTTATCTTTTTACCAAAACCAAATAAATATCTCTTCTGAAACAAAAGTTATTACAAGATATTTTTTCCTCTCTCATATCTTCTTTCTTTATATTGTATCATTTTCGGAAAGGACAAGACATAGTTTTGTCCCATAAATATCCAAGGAAATATCAGAGGGAAGATATTTGTAGTCTACATGTAGACATAAAATATCTGACAATAATTCAATACAGTATTGCGCAATGCAAAGATATTTTCGTTCGTTTGTTTATAGTGTTTTGATAAGAGCCATGCGTCAAGAGAGGTCTCAAGATTCTGCAATGGGGAAGGCTGAACCGATACGGTTGTTGCCAAGGCGGTAACATTTGACATTGACACTGTATGGACCCAACTGAATGTGGTTGTCTTCTCTGCCCATGAAGAAACACATTGTGTAGAGTGCCAGCTCGAACTCTGGACTTACTCCAACCAGAGTACTTGAGACTGATTTTAGAACACCGTTCCACTCGAATTGGATTGTTAGCAGCTGAGTCTCTGAATCTGGCTGCATTGATTCAAAAGTGTGACATCTTCAGTTTACAACCTTGTTGATATTGGAGGAATTATTTAGTATTGAAAAAGCTTTGGTACTTACAATTTCACCTCGACGTCGGGGAAATATATAGCCTTGGTAATCTACTGTTCCTTTGGCTTCCTCAAGGTAAAACTACAACAAAAAGATAGCCAAAATTTAGTCGTTCGAAGATTTTTAAATGTTTTCTTATTCGGGCTTTCCTGTTATTCAGATTCAAGGCTGCAAAACGAAGCATTTTACCTGAAGCCAGTTATGGAAGCCGGAGACTTGTTCTCCACCAGACTGTTTGATCTCACCTACAAAGACATGCTCGAATGCAGAAGATGAGCCAGAGGTACCTCCACGGCCATAGAGATCGAACCAGAGACTTGTCAACATTCTCTTAAACTCTTGGTAGCTTTCAGGAGCAGCGTCCTTGAGTACAAGGTACTTGTGAAGGTACTTAATGGGAGCGGTTCTGCTTATTTCTTCGATGAAAGCGGCTTGCTCTTGCCTCTCTTCTTGTGTGACTACTTCTTTGTAACCTTCATTTGGGTTATAGTTGTCGAGCAACGAGCAGAATCTGGCGAAAGTTGGTTTTCTAAAGACTTCATCGCTCACCCAAGAGAATAGTAATCCTTCAGCCATATCAGATCTCTCATGAACCCTTTTCCCATCTCCGCAGTCGATTTGATAATCTTTTCCAGGAGTAAGGCGGTTTGAATCGAGCTCCCACAGTTTGTTGCAAGCTTCAGAGAGGCCCGAGAGCTCTTGTTGTGAGGGTTCTAGGCTTCCATGAATTTCAACTTCATCTGAATAGTGTTGTTCGCTTGCTGGGCATTTATAACTTTGCCATTGCTCCTTTTGGACCTGCAGTTTCGGAGTTAACACATATCAAACCAGCGAAAGGACAGGTTTCAAAATCAGCGGTTAGGGATGAGCCCCAAGTCCCAAAATCTCGAACCTTATGCGACTGCCTTGCAGGTTTCTTCTTTCCTACAGTTTCCCAACCATCATTGTCTTCTTTCTGGCTCTCCTATGTATGGAGTCAAATGCCAACATTAGATCTTTAACATGCTAAAGTAAAGTAAAATTAGGTCGGAGTCATTTTTTTCTCCAAGATTACCTAAAGCTACAGTAAGAAAATATGAAATTAAATCTCACCGAGAAGTCTTGTTGCTCGGTTGCTGGAGATGCATACCTATTCTCTTGGTGGTCCTCCTGTGTGGGAAAATCAAAATGCTAAATATTAACGGCTTGTGTTGCAATTAAGAGCCTGAGTTTTTGTGAATGCAGTAAAGTTGAAAGAACCAAAAAAATCTTTTGAGCAGTTTCATTATTGGTAAATAAGAGTGTTTTTGTCAAGTAGCAAATGAAATGATCCCAAACCTGATGTGAATGCCTTGTGGGCATCCTTTCTCCCTTATTCTCCCATTGATTCTCCTATGCCGAGAAAAACGAAAACGAAAAGGCGACATTAGATGCATATCAAGCGTGATGCTGTCTGTCTCATGATCTTGCAACAACTGAGAACTATCTCATGAAGGGTAGTATGAAGTAGAATAAATATTAGAATTGCCAATGATGTCGCTTAAAATCAATTGACTATAGTAAGCTTCTATGAAACATGTGTGTTCCAGCTTAAATCTATCGAAATACAGCTTCCTAATCTGAGTTCGAGATCTCAAGATTTCCAAAAGGATCTGAATATTTTGACTTGTTACCTCTAAATTCGGGCGTCGACCCTGCGGCATCGACGACCCTCCCACGCGATTCTGATCATCTTCCTCACCGGAAACCACCTGCGACCATTTCCAGATCCAGAAGAAGAAGAAAGAAGGAAGGAATCGTTCATGAGAACAACACACAATCTCGAAAAACTGAAAATATAGACAGAACCGGAATGGTATAGTTACAAACATCAGCCCAAGTAGATCTAGATCTCTCGTCCCGTTCATCATCTCCGCCACGACGTTCGTTTCCACCGAAAGCCACATCGGCCAAACCTTTGATCAATCCTTCCATTGTCGCAGACAGAAGAGATACAAGAAGAGATATTATGTTGGAAGACAATGTTTTTATAAGTGAGTTGTGATCCAGAATTGGTAGTTGAAATCATTTTGTATATATTAAATTAGTATATGCCATTTAATATTTACAGATTCACAAGTGAGTGCCGCCCATAACGGTCGTTCGCTCTTGCCGACACAATTAATTGATTGATTCGTAAATTTAGAGGATTAAAAAGAAAAGATGGGGCATGGTTACTTCTACAATAGCAATAGCAGCAACCATAGTGAGTTCTGATCAACAATTGAGTATTACTCTTACTAATTTTAAATTTAAAAACCCTCCCTTTTAACTTTTGTTTTTTTCCACATGAAATTTTTAGGGTATAATAAAATCTAAAACATACACATAAGCCCAAGATATATTTTAGTCTTCGAGAAAGATAAAATAATGAACAAAACAAACAAACGAGAACATAAAAACAGAGTAGATAGTTGCAAACCTTTTCAAAACAGAAAATATGAGACTCAAGGTTGGACACGATGAGACTCTGAAGCTAAAGCTTGAGCGAGACATACGATCGATACTCCATTGTTACACTCTTTGCAATAAAAAAGGCACATATATTCAATGCTACACCAACATATTCCATTTCTCATCCTGTAAAATTCGACATTACTCTTTCGATCTCTTCAATATGTCCTGTAAATGCAGGCCACTTTGGTGGTCTATTGACAGCTCCAACTATCTCCTTAGCATCGATAGCAAACAAAACATGAGCAAATCAATGACTTCTAATACAATCAATAGCCCACAAGAGACTTATATGTTTAGCATCGACAAAGTCATCAAAAAAACAAAAGTCTATGCGACTACGTAGTAATACTTGCCCAATATGATCTCGGACTATCTAGGAGCTACCACACACATTCTCGTCTTTTTCGACCATGTGACCCCTACATTACATTTGAATCCACCTCTCTGAGGGGGTTCCCAAGTTGAAGCTTCACCTGTCGGAGTACAAACTAGCACATCTTGACACTCATCATTTGCTGCTTGAGCGTTAAACCAGTCAAGAGTATACTCATGAATCTTACACACACTATACATAACATCAAATTTCCTACTCTCAAACAAAAGTTTATTTCTATTTTTCCATAAAACCCATAACACCCAAGGAAAGATTCAACGTAGCTCAGTAGAAACTTGATGTGCTCAGTAAACTTCCAAGACATAACAAATGTTGACATAGATTAAAGCATCACAAAAATCATTTGCAGGTGGTGGAAAGTTACTTAATGCTCATACTTGGCGAGCTTTTGTACATGAGAATAGTACATGATTAATATCTTCACCCTCTAGACCATAAATTTGACATCTCTAATTAGTTTTTAATCCTTCTCTGTTCAAAAAACCTGCGACCTCAAGAGTCTCGTTCGTAACTTTCCATATAAAGATTTTGATTATAAAGATTTTGATATTTGGTGTTGTAATCACCTTTCACAGATGCTCTAGGGATTTAATGATGGCATGACTTCAACTTCACGAAGAAGAACGACTTTTTGATTCTAGAGATTAACCAGTGACCAGATTTGACGAAGTACTTACCATCTCTGTTATGGCGCCATGTCCAATAGTCATTATGGCTCAAACATGGTTTCATTCAAAGAATTCGAGTTACATCACCACGGAAGAAAAAATCGTGGAGCTTGATAATGTTCCATTTTTGAGAAACATGATCAATTAGCTCATGAACCATTAGATTGAGATTGAGATTGATCGTATGGGGTTTGGTTAGTGGTTGTCACATCACACCATCAAGAATCCATAAATTTCTCCACACATTAATGTAACGACCATCCTCAACTATTTTTTTGCGGGCCAATTTTAAAGAGGTCACAACCATGGATTATATTATGCCACACATACAAAGGTCGAACGCCAACACCTGCTGATAAAAAGTGAATTGTATTGTAGTATCGACTACACAACACCTGCGCAAACAAACTATTTGGTACCGTAAGAACTCTCCACACTTTTTTTGCCAATAAAGCCTGGTTGAATTGCTCTTTATCAATAAATCCCAAAACCCCATCTTTCTTTGGCACACACAACTTGTCCCAGCTAACCCAATGCAATTTTCACTTGTCTTCGAATGCATTCCATCGGTAACTGGACATTGCACTAGAGAGATTGGCACATGTGCTCTTTGGGAGTTTGAAGATTGACATCGCATAGATCGACATGGACACTGCAACATATTTCAGCAAAATTTCCTTTCCCACTTGCTACAATGTCCGAGCATACCAGCCCGACAACTTTTTTTTAAAACGATCTTGAATATAACTCTAAAATTTAACTTTTGATTTGCTGAAACACCCGAGGAAGAACCAGCTCTTCCTTCATTTTGGATTCCCATTGCAGCTTTGATTTGGATCTTTGTTTTTGATCTACTCGTGAGCCGAAAGTTGAAATATTTGGAATATTTTTCTATTAATTTTCTCTAACTTTACAAAGAGGCAAAACTCTCATATTTATAAAAAAACTTAAAAACTCTAAAACCTTAGATAAATAGTGATAATTAAAAAAGCCTATATAAACATTAGCCCAATATATCCTAATACTTCCCCTCAAGTTGGAGCATAGAGATTTCAAATGCCCAACTTGGGTATAATCGTCTGAAAAGGACGTCCACCAAGTGCCTTAGTGAATATATCATCCAGTTGCTCTGTCATAAAAACATGTTTTTTTTTGCAGTACCCCAACTTGAATATCATCTCTTGTGAAATGACAACCACTCTCCACATGTTTAATCTTCTCATGAAACATTGGATTTGCTGCAATATGAAGAGCATACCTACTGTCACAATATCCATTGCACTTGAATGTACAATACCTATAAATGTCAGCACACCCTATATCCACTTCAACTCTTCCAATACAGCAACCGTAGCTCTAAACTCTGCTTTACCTGACGAAAGTGATACTACATCCTGCTTCTTTGACTTCTATGATACATGAGAACATCTCAATTGTATCAACCCTCCATTAAATGATCTTCTTGTAATAGAACATTCAAACCAATCTGAATCACACCAACCTGTAAGATGAAAGTTACATTCAACCTTCAACATGATTCCGAGGCCCGGAAATCCTTTCAAGTAACGAACAACTCTCAATGCATCAGACTAATGATCCTCTCGTGGTTCATGCATAAAATATGACAAATATGAATTGAGTACGCAATATTTGGTATTACCGAAGACAAATAAATCAACCTTCCAAAAAGTCTTCTATACTTCTCTGGATCAGTTAGAATCTTTTCCTTCGACCTTCCCAAATGATGATTGAATTGCATCGGAAACTCGACAAGTCTCCCACCCAAGAATCCCGGATAAGCAATTATGTTAAGAACATACTTCCGTTATGACAAATATATACGCTCTGTGCTACACACAACTTCTATCAATGAAAGTACTTCAGCTTCCCCAAGTTCTTCATTTGGAAAAAAACCACTCAAGTATGTTTTCAATTTTTGAATAGCAATAAGAAAATTCTCTGTCACTATAAGGTCATTAACATACGCCAACACATGCATCTTAACCTGAGGATTCACCAATGAGAACAAAGAATAATTAGTTCTATATTGTTTAAAACTATACCCGATAAGTATCTTTGTAAGTTTGACAAACCAACACCTCATAATCTGTTTCAAACCATACAATGATTTGTGCAAACGACACACCATCCATTTCTATGAGGATCCAAAATCCTGAGGTATCCTCATAAACATTTCTTCTTCTATATCTCCATGAAGAAACACATTGTGTACATCCATTGATGTAACTCCCAATTCTTCTCAGCGGCAACCTGAAGTACCAACCGAACAATACTTCTTTTTGCTACAGCAGTAATGTCTCAGTGTAATCAACTCTTTTTTTTGTCGATTTCCACAAGCAACATGTATAGCCTTGTACCTTTCAATAATTCTATCTACATTGTACTTGATTGTGTACACCCACTTACACTCAATCATTCTCTTTCATGATGGTAAAGTTCAATAGACCATGTTTTATTCCTTTGTTGAGCTTCAATCTCCACCTGCATCGCTTCTCGACATCGAGGACATTTCATTGACTCAACAAATAATTTTGGTGTAATTCTTGCAGTTATACTTTCCTAAATATTCTCTGTGTGCCTCAGAGAATCTGTCACAATTCATAAAACCTCATACTATTGACTCGACTCTTAACTTATAGAGGAAGTTTGCATCTGAAACACAGTGTTTAACACATAATCCCTTAGTTGGACAAAAGTTTTTTTCTTCCTCATGTCTCGTCTCAACTCTACAACAGGCTCAATTTGTGTCACTATCTCTGATTCAGATACTTCACCTGTTACAGTTTCTTGTTGACGCATATCTGCTATAGGTGCTAGCTCATTTGTACACTGAGGGATACCATCTACTACAGTCTCTAGTGAATCTATTGCATTATGCAATGGATAAATTGATTTGAGCAGGGGATCAATCGATCCCTGATTTTCTGGAATGTTCTCAATCCATCCATCCTCCTCTATGTCAGCGACTGTATCAACAACTACAACAACTTCTTCAACAACCTTTCCAACTCTTGAACCATCTTGTATTTCAGATAATGAAAAATTTCCTTTATCAAATATGACATCTCTAGAGACAAATAATTCTCTAGTATCAAAATTAAACAAACTCCACCTTTTTTTGCATAGGAAAAACCAAGAAAGACACTTTATGTTTTGACTAGAAATTTTATCTCCATTTCGCTTTTGATTGTGAGCATATGCAATACATCCAAAGATTTGTATCTCGGTATACTTTGGAGCTTCTCCAAAAATGATCTCATAAGAACTTTTTCCATGGTGCAGCTCACACGACGTTTGATTGGTCAGATATACAACACTCAATACACATTGTCTCCAAATTTTGATCGGAAGATATTGCTTCAAACTTCAATCTTGTCACTTTCAATATATATTGGTGCTTCCGCTCAACTCTTCCATTTTGCTAAGAAGTACCCACACACGATATCTGGTGAATAACCCCGATTACCCTAAAGTAGTCTGTCATCTTCAAGAACTCACTACCATTATCATTCTGCACTATTTCACACGCTTATCAAACTATCTTTGAATCAGTGCAAGTAACTCCAAAATTTCTCTTTCAAATTAGTCTTGTCTCCAAGAAAAATACCCACACCGGTCTGGAATAATCGTCCACAATAGTAAGAAAATAAGAAGGTCCACACATACTTTGTATCCGATATGGATCTCATAAATCACAATGTATCATCTCAAAGCACTCCTTGCTCTTATTGAAATTTAATGGAAATTTAGTATGACATTGCTTAGCTCGAAAACATATGTCACCATCTGACACACCAACACTACTCTTATCGAATATAGACAACTTCCTAATCACCTTTTCAGAGGCATGTCCATCCTCTTATGCTAAAGTTCTAGTGATTCTGCCTAATTCACAAGTTTCATCTTCTGGACCATCTGAATCCCATGTAGTAAATACAATCCTTCTTTCTTTTCACTTGTACCAATCTTTTGCAACACTGAGCCATACATTAGACACCCTTTCCTGGAGAAAATTTTAAAACTTCCAGTGCATCAATCAACTGTGACATTGACACAAGATTGCACTTTAATTCTTCGACAAATAGAACTTAGTCCAAGGTCAGCTTTTCTGTCAGGACGATACTTCACACTCGGTCAGCAACCACTATCTTACCATTAGGTAATTCAACTAAAAATGGTGATACACTGCAACGATCTGTCATAACAATCAAAGTACATATTATATGGTGTGATGCATCACTATCAATTAACCACTCATCAGAATAACTTCTTCTACTTCACAGATTTGCTAATTCTGATTTTTGTCCCATGATACAGAATATTTGATCATTTTACTCTTTTTTTTTTAATTCGGCCTTGGCTAGTGCATCAGTCTGCACTACTTCAGAGTGTGATACAGCTCGTGTGTTAGCATTTGTGACAACAAGAGTCTGTGCTACGTCAGAGCGCAATACAAAACGTGTGTCAGCATCTGTCCGTACTACTCCAAAGTGTGATCCATCTTGTGTATCAGTATTTGTGGCAGCAAGTGCACCAACGAGTGACACAACATGTGTGTGTGCTGAAACATTGATTTCTCTTAGTTGAGAGCTTTCTCCTACTCTAATTCTCCCATTATTAAGAGCACATACCATAGCTCTTTATTGAAAGAAAAGATAGTAGATCAATCCACAACGATTCACAGATGACGATGATAACAAAGATGATGACTACGACGAGACAATAATGAAGATCGATCACTATCAAGAATAAAAAATCATGTACCCAAAATCGCAGTGCTATGATATCATGAAAGAATTGGAAGATTATTTCTATTAATTTTCTCCAACTTCTCAAAGAGACAAAGCTCCCATGTTTTTACAAAACCTAAAAACCCTAAAACCCTAGATAAATAATGATAATTACAAAAACCCATATAAATATTAGCTCAATATATCTTAATAAAAGTGATAGACGATTTCATAAATTTTATTGCCTGTGACATGTAGCCTCCTCGTATGTCGTCAAAATTGATTTCAAAGCAATACATTGCTCTGTATTAGCTTGACAAATAAACAAGCTATCATCCACGATTAAAAGATGATGCGACATTGGACCTGACTTAGAAAACTGAATACCACTTAAGACTTCTTCTCTTTCAGCTTTTATCATTAAGTGAACTAATTCTTCAATTCACAACAGAAAGAGCAATGGAGACAGTGGATCCCTTTGTTGTAATCCATGTTCTGGACTAAACCAACCATGTTTCTGTCCTTAATGAGAACATAGTAGCTCACTGATTGCGCAAAAACAAGACCTAACGGATCCATCAGGGGTGAAATACCAACGTTAACAACACAACTTCAAGATAAGACCACTCGATTCGATCATAAGCTCGACATATCCGTCTTCAGAGCCATAATATTATGTGCGTGCTCTATATGCTTTAACTGAAGCAAGAAAGAACTTTGAGTTTTGATCACCCGCCTTCAACCATTTTTGTCTACTCCTTTGTCGCCAATAAGTCTCTTCCTCTTCGTATGCTTGAGCCAAATCACGTTTCATAGAGGCCATATGGCTAAAGAAAGAAACATCAAAGAGAGTTCAATCTCTAATTCATCTTTCAAGTGTTTAATCCGCGCAAAAGAGTTAGTAGAGGTCTGCTTTTTCCAGCGATTGAGACCTTTTCTATAGTCTTGAATTCTTCGAAGAACATCTCTTTCTCGATGAGCCTTATCACTATTCCAGGCTCGATTAATTTTCTCACAAACTCCTTTTCTCCCTATACATCCCTTTTTTATCAATCTGAAAATTTTCACAACAACTCTGCTTTTCTTCTAAAACCCGCAGTACCACAACTCAATGACCAGAACCAGCCGGGTCAAGGAACAGTGGATTCGCCTTGTCACCAAACAGGCGGTCCAATTTGAATTAAATCCAGTGTTTGTGGTGCATACCAGCCCACGTGAAACCATTTCCAATACTTCGTAATTCATACATCTCACACACATTGAGCATCAAAGCAAAATCTTGGAACATCGTATCACTGTGTTTAGGACCACCAAGTTTCTCTCCATTTTTGATTATCTCCTTAAAGTCCCCTATGAGACTCCACCTTTCTTTACGATTAACACCAATTCTCATCAGTCTCTCCCACGGTGCTTAACGAGAACTAGTCTCCAGAGCGCCATATACACAAGTTAAGAAAAAAGAAAGATTATCGAACTATACTTCAACATCAAGGAAATTTTTATTTACAAACTTGAAGTCTAGCCTAACAATGTGCTTCCAAAAGATTGCAAGACCACCACTAAAGCCTATCGGTTCAACAATAAAGACATCATTGTAGCCCAATAACACCTGTAAATCAACTAACAAAATTTTTCTGTTCTTCGTCTCTATAAAAAACAAAAATCTCAGGGAAATACTACTTTCATATTTCCATGAAACGTTGAGTCGTCAAGTCCCGACCCAGACTCTACAGTTCCAGCTCACGATCTTCATTTCATATTTGAATGTTCCTCATTCGGAACGACCTCTGGTGAAGTACGCCGCGCGGTTTGTGATGGAGAAACTCTCTCAATCTTAAGTTTACGTTTAGTTGATTATGTCCCATAACCCTCTGGTAGAGGAACTTTGTATTTAACAAAATTATGTCCTCTAGATGATACGCTCTAGTGTATTGAAAGATAATTTTATCATCTGGTCGTTTTTCTTCCTTCAAGCTTTTCAGAGACAGAAAAATTACTACTAAAAGAAAGAAATTAAAAAATCCTAAAGAAAACTCATGATTTCAAAGCATCACAAATGGGATCTCTCTGTGAGTATCTCCCCAATAAAAAACAAAAAAATAATACAAAAATGAGAATACGGTCCATCATTTAAATACTCATTTGTATTAATATTATTGATTTATACAGTTTTTATATATTAAAAGTAAATTATCTAATTAAACTAAACTAAAACTATTATTATTGTATTGATGAGATAAGTATCTCACCATTGTGGATGCTCTGAGTTTTGTAACTACTAGGTGGTGTCCGCGAATTCGCGGGTGTAAGCAAGAGTGGATAAAATGCTTG
Source organism: Anastatica hierochuntica (assembly GCA_900406275.1). Taxonomy (NCBI): domain Eukaryota; kingdom Viridiplantae; phylum Streptophyta; class Magnoliopsida; order Brassicales; family Brassicaceae; genus Anastatica; species Anastatica hierochuntica. The sequence continues at coordinate 27,328 of OVAN01002919.1, forward strand.
GGTCCAAAGAATCGAAGCGCATCCGATCCAAAAAATTGATATCGAAACTGAACCGAAATCGATAAAATATTCTTACAAATGCAAAACTTTATTACATGAAAAACGAAAACCGATCTCGGCACGAATCAAAATATTTCGAGTGCCAAGAAGTACTTAACAAAAATTATATACTTATATATAGTAGTTATTTTAGATTTAATATCCAAAATATCTAAAATATCCGAAAATAACCCGGATTATCTGAAAAAGTTGGAATGTTGAGGTTTTTTTAATGTATATTTGGATTCTTCTACAGAATTTAAATAGGTATTAAACCTACAAAGATATGAACCGATCCCGAATCGGAATGTATAGATACCTAAATAGAGTTTAAACATCTAGCCACAAAAACTTGTAGTCCGAATTAACCCGACCGAATTCAAACGGATATATGAACGCTCATTCGAACGTGCACCTTTAGGTAAAGGTATTAAATGAAATATTTAACTATAGTGTGATATTTTTTTATGTTTGCTTATCATAGTAAAATATTTTTTTTATTTATAATAATATTAATGTAATTTTATTTGTTATACATTTTCGATTATGTTAAATTAAAAATGAAAATGGTTTAGTTGCTTGGTTAGCAATTACTCAGTAACGAAAACCTTTTCTAGATGAAAAAACTATTGTTAGATCTCTCTATCAAATATACAAAATAATTTCTAAAATGTTGAAATGCAAAGATTTGATATTTTACTCAGTTTCTTCTCCAATTATTTTCTATTTCAATTGTCTTGTAGATCAGTTCAAAATATCAATTTTGTATATCAAAAATTAATCCACAAACAATAAAAATCGATACAAACATGCGAAAAATTAAGATTTCTATAAAAATGTCGATAATTTAATCTATAGCATGTAAGATTGAATTTCGAGTAAATATGTTGATATTTATGATTTCAAGTTGTATTTTTGTTTCTATGTAAGAATCAATTTGAATTAACGTATACAAAAAAATGTATATGATATATAATGATCTCGAAGCAGTCGATATAAATTAATCTAGTTTTAGTTTTTAATCTGAATTTTTTTTATGAATTTTTAACAAAGAATGATTTTTCATTAAATGTATATAATGTTAACTTTCTATAAAAATTTTCATCATTGTAAATGGAAAATTCCATGATTATATTTATTTGTAATATTAAATATTTAATACTATATGATCTATAATTTTAAAATTTTGATATATGATGATTTTTATTTAAAATGTTTTATAATTCGAAATACATAATTTACCCAACCAACTCAATTAAAATTTTTTATAAATAGACTAAATAAAAAAAATGATTAGCATCATTCTCTTGAGAATTAATTCAAAAAACATGTTTATTCAAGACATGTCTAACATCAACTTTTAATAGATAATTTTTTATTAAACTACCAATGCAACGGATAAAAAAGAAACCTTTAACGCCAAAAATGTAAGATTTTGATGTAAATTATCCAAACTATTAATTGCAACATGAAATAACTGAAACATTTAATAAATATAAACTAATACGTGTATGGATGTCCATCTTACTTTGTTGGTGTATACTTGAACAACTCATCTTGTTTAAAATTCTAAAAACAAAAAAAATATTTGGAAACTGAATTAGATTTCTAAATTCAAAACAGAAAATAGTCGAACATTTATCAATTGGACATTTTTTAAGATACTTAAAATCATTAACAATATATGTCAATTAATAAATTTTTTAAATTAGTTTTGCAACAACTCTTTTGATTAGAAAAATCAAAATTGATTTTTTAAAATTAATATGTTATTTACCTTATTGATTTAAATCAAATTTCAACTATTTAAAAAATTTTATATGTATGTAGAATCCATTTGTGTTTTAGCTCAGAATAGCTAAGTACGATATATAATATTTTTATATCCATTGAACAATCTAATTTTCTTTTATTTCTTTCACCAAGAAACATATTGTTAACAATGAAAAAGTTAAATGTCATCAAAAGGTAGATATATGTACGAATACGTTGAAAAATAAAACCATAAAAATCATCAAAAAATAACACGGTAATAAAAAATATTTATATAAATGATATATACATAAACATAGTTCTTATGCATCCAATGAAGAAAAAATATTTAATGAGTAAAAGCATTTCAAAATGTAAGCGCTGTAAAGAGACATAACATTTAGATGATACTTAGTATCACCATCATTTATCTGGTAATAATTATCGTCATAACTATCAAAATATTGTCGAAAAGATCAATGATGCATACAAAACTAATAATTATCAAATATAATCACCTATCTCCCTCTTATTCCTCAACTTGATCACCATCTTCTTCTTCGTTTGTCTTCAACCTTATATAAATATAACATCAAAATGGTTTTTGATTGGTTTATATAAAAAGAAAAAAACCACATGGAACAATTAAAATGCTTAGCGTATACTTATCTTCAAAATTTTCAAAGGAATCTAATTCTTGCAAATCTGAAAAAGTTATCATATAAACTTTGAGTTTATGGTAGCGTTCAAAAACTAATAAAATGATGTTGTTTTTGTATATAATCAAAAGATTATTTCACAATTTTGTTATTATGCAAACTACACTCCTACTTGAAAAAAGAAAAAATATTATACAATCAATATGAATAACAATACAAAAAATAATAATATAAGAATATGAACAAAAACTAAATAATCAAAATAATGATTATTTTGTTTAATTTTAATCTAGGGTTTTTAATAAAATAGATAATACGATTATTTTTTGAGCAAATTGTCAAAAATAACCTAAAACAAATATTTTTCTAAGGAAGTAACCCAAAACATATTTTTTAGACAAAACTAACTTTTGGGGGTAGAGAAATTACATTCAAGGCCCTTATGAACAAAAAAAAAATAATAGAAGGGACAATTACCCTTATACCCTCTAGAAGTCTGCACGGAGTCAGTAGACTTCATTTGCAGACTTCTATGGAAGTCTGCATCTGTAATTAAACCTTGTTTTTCAATTAAAAATTTTTAAAAAAATAATTTGAGTAAAAATGTATATCCATAAATTAAATCTTATCAATTAGAAGGTATATAAATTAAAATTTCACAAAATTAAGTCGATTTAAAGCAACTAAGATCAATTAGGTTAGAAACAACACATGCATCCGATGCAGACTTCTCTAGAAGTCTGCATCTGTAATTAAACTTTGTTTTTAAATTAAAAAATTTGAAAAAAATAATTTGAGTAAAAATGTATATCTGTAAATTAAATCTAATCAATTAGAAGGTATATAAATTAAAATTTCACAAAATTAAGTCGATTTAAAGCAGCTAAGATCAATTAGGTTAGAAACAACACATGCATCCGATGCAGACTTCTCTAGAAGTCTGCATCTGTAATTAAACCTTGTTTTTAAATTAAAATTTTGAAAAAAATAATTTGAGTAAAAATGTATATCTGTAAATTAAATCTAATCAATTAGAAGGTATATAAATTAAAATTTCACAAAATTAAGTCGATTTAAAGCAGCTAAGATCAATTAGGTTAGAAACAACACATGCATCCGATGCAGACTTCTCTAGAAGTCTGCATCTGTAATTAAACCTTGTTTTTAAATTAAAAATTTTGAAAAAAATAATTTGAGTAAAAATGTATATCCAGAAATTAAATCTTAGCAATTAGAAAGTATATAAATTGAAATTTCACAAAATTAAGTCGATTTAAAGCAGCTAAGATCAATTAGGTTAGAAACAACACATGCATCCGATTCTAGAAGTATGCATCTGTAATTAAACTTTGTTTTTAAATTAAAAAATTTTAAAAAAAAAATTTGAGTAAAAATTTATATCTGTAAATTAAATCTAATCAATTAGAAGGT
>OVAN01002920.1:0-31205 GCA_900406275.1 Anastatica hierochuntica
GATTATGTTAGATTCATCAATACAAAATTTAGCAAATAGTATTTAAGTACATTATTAGTTGTTACACATAAAACCAAAATTGAAAGATATCGTGAAATAATACTTTTTCGTTCTCGGTTACCTGTGAATGGTACTCATGCGACATAAACATATAAGATTTAAAATTTTAAATTTGGCGGAAAAAAATCGTAAAATTTTAAATTCAGTCAAAAATTAATCAAGAAAATAAGAAAACTTTTTTTTGCTAAAAGAAAATAAGAAAACTTTAACTTACACTAATTTAGTTTTGAAAGTTCTATATCGCTTCTTAAAACATCTGAGTAGTTTGTAACCCGTCATCTTTATATCATCATCTAACATATAAAAGCAGTTCGCAATATAAACAAATGAGATGATAAAAGAAACAAAAATGAAGAAATTGAAAAAACTTTCATAGGATAATAACATGCGTAAAGGAGTATTTAACAAAAAAAAAAAAAACATGCGTAAAGGAGTAAAGTAGTATATCACCAGTCATTTCGACAAAAGTGCACGACAAATCAACTTCTTTACATCAATACTACTTTAGCATTTTGAATCTAAATCAAATAATAAAATGAACAATGTTAGCAAGATTACGACGGTAAAATAATTAAAAAAAAATTATTGAGAGAAAATTTGTACATTTGATGGAAGGCTATTTTTGCGTGTTTTGTATATAAGATAAAATTGTAGTTTTTCAGTGAAACTTATTTTTATGGGAAATTGAAAAAATGAGACACTTTGAACTAAAGTTTGTCCAAATAAAACTTTTGAAATTTTAGGTCATTTTTGACATATCTTACCTCTGTGTATTGAAAAAATAGTAAATTAATTCAAAAATTCAAAAAATATGAAAATTATTAGAAACGTAAGTAATACTATTTATATGTTTTTCATAAGAAATAAATAGTTAAAAAAATTTTGTCACATAAATAAGTAGTTAAATAAAATTTTATTTTATATCCTAGTTGAGTATAGAATAGTCATTCTGGTCGTCTATTTAGTTTGGAAATCGTATACGAAGTATTATACAATGATCTACCATTGGTATATAACGCAAACAAAATTTTCTTATTTATTCTATATTTGCTAGAATTAGTTTGATTATATTCTTGCCAGATATCGTTGGTTTACCTAGAACTCAAACATATTTTCTATAATTGACTCTTTGGTTTACTTTACGTGTTATAACATATTCTTATTTCTGCCTTTTGTCTAATGCTACGCGTTATGAAGAATAAATATTCCACCATCTACGAACTTCTACTCTTTGTGGGATACAAATTCTAATTAAATCACGAAAAATCGAAGTTTCCATATTTCGGTTAATATCTTTCCTAAATCTACCCTAAATCTTGGACAATATTTTCTCTCCCACGTTGAAGAACAGACGACGAAAGAAGACTGCAAAGTTGGAGAAGCTCCGGCGGGAGAAGACGACGAAGAAGAAAAACGAGAAAGCAAAAAAGGAGAAGAAGAAACAGAGAACTCTGACATGGATTTAACCGTACGAAGAAGAAGAAACCATTGAAGACGAGCTCTCTTATTTTTACGACGAGCTTTTTTTTTTTACTTTACCTTTGTTTTTATGGCTAAGAAGAAGAAGACGACTTAGAAGATTAATTAAGTTTTTTACACTTTACCTTTTTTACACTTTAACTACACTTTTCCTTCTTTTTTTTTACTCATTTTTCTTTTTTCATAAATTATATTAACAAAACAATTAATAATTAATATATATTTTAATTAAGTCATATTTAGATTAACTTAGGGGTATAATCGTATTAACAATAATTAAAATTCTAATGGAACAAAAATCTTTGTTCTAATATGACAAATTCAAGTTGAAAGTGTCTCATGACTTTAAAAAATCTAGTAGGTTGTGTATATCTTATTATTTTTGTTATTTCTATAAATAGTGTTATACTGATGAGTATAACATTGTGAAATGAAAATATGGAATGTAGTAATAAATTAAGATTAAAAATTACTAACATAATTCTTGGTTAGTTAGTAACAATTTTCTGTTCGATATAACTTTCCATTGGTTTAATATTTTATGAATAATTATTAAAAATTGTTTAATTTCTTCCAAAATTTTTAATATTATTTTTATTATTATAATTTTCAGTTAAAATATTACCAAAAATATTAATTCATATAACTGTCTAGTGTTATATTTTTATTGGTTAAATACTAGACACATGATACATAATATGATAAAATATATTGTTCATTAATCATTAGTAGGAAAATTTGATTGTTTTATTAACAACTATTTTGTATAGGCTAAATAGTAGAATAATATATGTTATTGTCATGTAATATATTATTAATACATAATAATATTGAACATATATTTGAATATATTGTAAAATGTGAGTAAAAACTAATTAACATCTTTGTTTGGTTCGAGTAGTAAACAAAATTTATTTGGTTTGTTTAGATGTGATTAAATATAAATGTGTATTGGTTCAATATTTAGATATCTCTATAGTTATGTCAAAAAATCGCTTATTGGTCAATTCTCTCCCAAAATTCTCTCCGAATGCCACTTAGGATTTTTCTCTCTCATTTCTCTCTCGTCTATATATATATGTATGTGTGTGTATGTGTTTTTTTGAATATGCTATAATTCCAATATTATATATATGAGACATATTACTTTATATAAGGCAATTTATAATAGTATGCTGAAAAATCTTAAATCGGGTAATGCTCGAAAAAAAAGAATAGAAAGTCTTAGCTTTATACATTCAATTTGAACTTATATCTTGTTTATTTGGTTCTTTCGATAAATCATAAACTAAATTGAATAAAATAAAAGTTTTATTATTGTGTGTCATAAAGTAACTAATGGTAAATATTTATCAGATGCATAACACATACTATCATCATCTAGTACTTATTTAAGCGTACATCTACTCAAATTTGGAAACGAAGATTCAATATCTATTCAAAAGTATATTCAAAACCAAAAGGAGCCATCGTTACAAAAATAGAGCGACAAGATAGCTGTAAAATAGAGAAAAAATAAATAAAGAACTCAAATTTGTAAAATAAGTAGATATTTGAAAAACACATAATTAAATTATGGATATATTAATTTTTTTTCCTTAAAAAAGATGAACATTTAAATTTTTAGAGTTTTTAAATATACCAATATAAGTTTTTATTCCAAATGAACCATCACGAGTTTCATATTTTAAAAAAAATATCATTATTATGATACTTTTTTGACATTAATATGATATTTTTGAAAATACTACAAAACTAAGAATAAATTTTAAACCATCAAAAGTAAGCCCAAAGCCAAGAAAAAAATCTTAAAAATCTAAAATTAAATATTAAAAAAAAGGACTAAACCAAAAGCTAAAAAGCTTAATTTGTAGATTTTTTAGTCAAACTTTTAAATACTTAAAAGTCATTTTTAATGTTTGTAATATTGGGCTAATTTGTCAAATGACCATAAAAACTTTAATTAACTATAGTTGTTGATGCGTTACCCACCTCTGCGTTTCTCCTAAACCTAGCTGTTGCGTTACCCATCTCTGGTACAAAACCGTTTAAGTTCTACAACTACCTAACATCCACCTAAGCTTCCAAACCATCATAGAAAGTGCCTGGAATCAAACTGGAATCTCTATGTCAGCGGGTCAGGATTTGTCCACACTGAGTGCTAAACTAAAACAGATAAAGATAGAGTTGAAAACCATAAACAGGGATAATTACTCCCAAATTCAGAGAAGAGTTTTTGAAACTAACCAGTTGCTTAAATCTGTGCAGGTGCTAGCTCTTTCCAACCCCACTCCAGATCTATTTCAGTTAGAAAAAGATCTTCATAGCAAGTGGATCTTCCTCAGAGGCATAGAGGAAGCTTATTTTAAACAACGATCAAGAATACAATGGCTCAAAGATGGAGATCAATGTACTGCTTTCTTTCACAAGATCACAACGCTGAGAAATTCATACAATGCAATAAGGTCTCTACAGAATGCGCAAGGAAACACTACCTCTGATCCGGCTGAATTAAGCTCCATTGCTGTAACTCATTTTCAATCTGTCCTTGCACCGTATGTCCTCTGCCCTTTGGTATGCCCACCATCTTGGTTTCAGAGTTTCTCCCCTTTCAGATGCACTGATGAAATCAGACAGTTGCTTTCATACCCACCGCAGCCTGATGAAATTTCAAAAATCCTCCACCATATTAAGCCAAACAAAGCCCTAGGGCATGATGGTTTCTCTTCTGCTTTTTTCAAGGCTACTTGGAGCTTCTTTGGCAGTGAGGTCATAGGGAGCATCCTGCTTTTTTTCAAAACATGTTTCATGCCATCAGCCACGAATGCAACCATACTAGCTCTTGTGCCTAAAAAGCCAGGTTCCACCTTTATCTCTGACTACAGGCATATATCATGCTGTAATACCATCTACAAGATTATCTCCCTCTCTCTAGTTGCAAGACTAAAACCAATAATGCCTACTCTAATTCTCACGAATCAAACTGCATTTGTTAAAGGTCGCTTATTGATGGAGAATACTCTACTTGCTAGTGAGCTAGTTCATGACTATCAAAGAAAATTTGGACCTAAAAGGATTACTATAAAAGTTGACATTGCAAAGGCATTTGATTCTTTAAGATGGGAGTTTCTATTTAATAGACTTAGAGGTATGGAATTCCCAGAAACTTACCTGCGTTGGTATGAGGGTTGTGTTTGTACAGCTTACTATTCAGTGGGTTATAATGGGACAATTCAGGGTTTCTTCAAAGGCAGAAGGAGCTTGAGACAAGGTGAACCCCTTTCTCCTTATCTGTTCGTCATAGCAATGAATTTTTTGTCATACATTTAGATAAAGGAGCAGCTGAGGAGAAATTTGGTTTTCATCATAAATGTAAAGACTCAAACATCACTCACCTTTGCTTTGTTGATGATCTTCTCATCTTTACAGATGGAGAAGTGGACTCTATGAAAAACATCCTTCATATCCTAAAGATGTTTGAAGACAAGTCAGGTCTTGCTGTTTGCATTCAGAAAACAAGCTTTTACTCTGCTGAGCTTACTCAAGGAACAATTGATGAGATAATCAGAGACACGGGGATTCAATATGAAAACTTACCAGTACACTATCTAGGTCTGCCTCTGGTAACAAGGAAGCTAGCATTAATGGATTGTTCCCCTTTGATTCAAAGTGTCAAAACCAAACTAAGCTCTTGGGCTGCCAAATCTTTATCTTTCGCAGGAAGGCTACAACTACTGAATTCAGTAATATCAGGCATTACAGGTTTTTGGTCTTCCTCCTTCTCACTGCCTAAGCGATGCATAAAGCAAATCAACTCTTTATCTTCGGCTTTTCTTTGGCAAGGAAATATAGAGAGCAATCAAGCAGCAAGAGTGTCTTCGAACATAGTCATTTTGCCAAAAGATGAAGGTAGATTAGGAATTAGAGACCTTCTAACCTGGAATAATGCGAGTATGTTGAAGCTAGTCTGGATGCTTTTCATCAAAGGAGGCTCAATTTGGGTGGCAATGTACAGAAATGTGATTCTTAAGAACAACCTGGGGAAGTTTTGGACAATGAAACCGAATCAAAATCTCTCTTGGATCACCAACAGGTTATTAAAAGCAAGAAACACAACCTACCATTGGTTAAAGTTGCAAGTGGGCAATGGAAAGCAATGCAACTACTGGACAGATAATTGGTCTCCTTTTGGCAGCCTGTTGCTTTACCTTGGAGAAGCAGGTCCTCAAAAGACAGGTATACACATCAACACAAAACTTGGAGATCTTTGGAAAATGGGAGCCTGGAAACTACCCCCTGCTAGAACTGAGGCTCAAGTGAATGTGAAAGCTTATCTATCCACGGTACCTATAACAAACAAAGTAGACTCATATGAGTGGAAAATCAATGAGGAACTAAAAGATGGCCACTCAACAACCATCATTTACTTAGCCATCCGTCAAAGGGGTACAAAAATTGCTTGGAACAAAACAGTATGGTTCAAAGGGGGGATGGATCCCTAAGCATAAATTCCTTACCTGGTTATTCATCCTCAATCGCTGCCCCACTCGTGACAGAATCATCAATTGGGGTCTACCTTCGGATCCGGTTTGTCTCCTATGTGGCTCGCATGATGAATCTCGGACCCATCTCTACTTTATCTGTGATTACTCTTGGTCTCTATGGAGAAGAGTAAGCTCTCGATGTGGATTCACGAATCCAAGAGATTGGGACACTTTGCTTGCATCACTCTGTTCTGTTGCGGTTTCTCAGACTTTCAAGCAACTCCTCCTGCTCTCATGGCAAGCAACCATCTACCTCTTGTGGAGTGAAAGAAACGATAGGTTGCATCGCCAAACCTTTAGATCTGCAGCTAATCTTTTCTCACAACTTGATCGAATCATCAGAAACAAATCATCATCCCTGCGCAAGCCATCTTCCACGGAAGCTTCGCCTCTTCTTACGCTATGGTTACAACGTGATTCATTCCTCTCAAATGCTAACCCTAATTTATTGGGGAAGATCGAGACCCTCATTGAGAGTTTCCTCTCTGTCATAAGTGCAAAACGACAACTACAGAGAGAGTAATGGTAGTCCTAACCGTCATTCTGGTTCAATTTTAAGTCTTGGTTCAAGTATGGTTCCAATTAAACTATTAAATCTCTTTGGATTGTAATGGTTAAAACACTGGGCTTGAGCCATGTAAATTTTTATTTTCAAAATTTTTAATAGAAAACCCTTAAACAAAAAAAAAAACTAGGGAGAATTAGAAAATTAGAAAAATGAGACACTTTCAACTTGGATTTGTCCAAATAGGATTTTCGGCAATTTTGGACTTTTTTGACATCTCATACCCCTACAAAATGAAAAAATAGTAATTTAAATTTAAATTTTTTTTAAAAATATGTAAACTATTAGAAACATAAGTAAGATTACTTATGTATTTTTTTCATAAAAAATAAATAGGTCAATAATATTTAATTTAATATACTAGCTAAGCACATAATACTCATTCTCGCCATCTACTTAGTTTAGAAATTGTATACTAAGTGTTGTACAGTGATCTACCTTTGGTATATAACGTAAACAAAAGTTTCTTATATTTCTAATTTCGGTAGAATACGTTTGATGGTATTCTAGTCAAATGTCTTTGGTCTACCAAACGCTAGAATATATATTCTACTGATTACTCTTTGATCTACCAAATGCTGGAATACGTATTCTGGATATTACCAAATGTTACGCGTTATGCAAATTAGTTTTTCTATCCACTATACATTGTTCTACCCTATTTAGAAAACGTATTAGACCTAAATAACGAAAAAAGGAAATTTTCATATTGTAATAATTCTGTTTCCTAAATCTATCTTTAATATACCTAAATCTAAGAATATCTTTAATAAACCTATCTCACATGATATATCGACTTTTTCTTCAACAATATCGCCTTTTTTTCTTCAACTTCACCGTCTTCTTCGTTTTGATTTTTCATCATCTTTTCAACATGATTCTAATCTACGTTAAAATCGGGTGAATGGATATCTAGTTGCAATTATCAGTGGAATTTTGTGGTTGATAAGGAACGGCGAGGTCGAATGGTAAATTTAGTTTCCTAAATTTATTTGAAATATACACTAAATCTAAATGAATATCTTCTCTAATAATTATCGTCTTCCTCGCGTTTTTCTCCTTCTCCCACGATTTCTTCATCAAACTCTACGTTTTTCTCTTTCTCCCACGATTTTTTCATCAAATTGAATTGAAAGAAAAGAAAAAGATGGTTTGTAATGTCAAAAAGAACAAAAACTTTAACATTACCAAAAGTAGAAACAAAGTCAATAATAATAATTTTAAAAGAAAGCTTCTAGGGTGGTGGAGGATTATGTGCATAGATAAGTTAAGAGATGTGTATTGGGTTCAAAACTAACAATTAATAATTATTATATACTAGATTTTGATCCGCGCCAAGCACGGGATTATATAATTTTCTTGGAAAATATAATATCTAATATGTTTTTAATAGTATTGTAAATTATATATAACACATGTCTAATATTTTGAAATATTTTTTTTTAACAAAAAATATATGTTAATATAATACAATGTCTTTTATATGATTATGTGTAATACAAAAGTAGAGCTAGATATTCAGACTTTCTGATCGGATTAGTTCAATTTTTTTAGGACCCATATAGGTATCAGTCATCTGTGGATTCGAGTTATTTCGAATTCGGATCAGTTCTAAAAATTTAAATGAAAATCGAAACACCAAATAGTTTGGTTTGGTTTGATATTAACTCAAATCACACAAAAAATCAAAATAAACAATACAAATATTCTTATATTATGCGGTTCGATTTTTTAAAACTGAATAAATCTGAAATATGATTAAAAAATTATTTCTATGTGACTATATGATGTCTATTTTATACTATAAGTTTATAGCTCTTCAAAACTCTCTCAACCAATTTGGGACAAAATAACACATCACTTTAAAAACATTTAATATTTATGCATATTGGATTTTTGAAATTAAGATAAAAAGAGTAACAAATTTTTTTTTTATTTTTTATGAAATCTTTTAAATTTTATATTAAAAATTTTCAAATCGAACTTTTCCTAAAAAATTGGGACTAAAAGACAAATTTTGTTTACAATTTTTTTTTATCATTTTGGTTTATTATAAAATAGGAACGGTTCGGTTTCACTTTAGAGTTAACCTGAAAAATTCAAAATTAAACAATACATATATCAATTCAAATTATTTTTGAACCAAAATAAATAAATATTATTTAATTCGATTTTTCTTAAACCCAAACATATGTAATATATGAAAAAATATGCTTTATAAGGCAACATGTGTTTATTTTATACTATAAATTTATTGCTCTTAAAAGCTTTTGCCACCGGTGTGGGCCAAAACAACTTATCAGTTTAAAAATATTTAATACTTTTACATATTGGGCTTATAAAATTGGACTTAAAAGAATAAAAATTTAATTTCATTATTTTCAAAATATTTTTAGTTTTTTTATTAAAATGTTTCAAATCGAAATTTGCTAACTATTAGTTTTTTTATATATTAGTAAGAATCGATCGAGAATCGGAACACTAAATGATTTGGTTTCAGTTATGTTTTAACCCGAAAGGGGCAAAACAAAAACTATTATATTTTAAATCAATTCAACCCATTTTTAAACCAAAAATAAATAAATACTATTTGGTTCAATTTTCTTAAACCAAATATATCCGAAATATGACAAAATATTTTTTAAATGAACATGTGAGGTCTATTTTATATTTTATTATTTTTTTTCTCAAAATTCTCACCACCGATGTGAGACAAGATAATAAACCAATTAAAGAAATTTAAAGTTTTATGTATATTAGGCTTACGAAATTGCAACTAAAAGAATAATAATTTAATTTTTCGTTGATTGTGAAATCTTCGTTTTGAATTTTTCGCAACAATGTTTAATCAGTATATATTAACAATATAAGAGAGTAGTTTGAAAATATTTGATTTGAAAATTAATTGATTATTGGCATAGAAATAATTTAATTGATAATATCTTTTCATTTGTTTAATTTAAAATTTTATTTAGTAAAGAAAGTGATGATTAGTTACTTTTTCCTTAAAACTCTCTTTGATTGACACGTAGGATTTTTCCTTCTCATTTTCTCTCTTTCCGTCTTCTCAATTAATATATAAGATTTTAATTAAGTCATATTTAGATTAATTCAAGGACATAATCGTATTAACATTAATTAAAATCTTAAAGTGACAAAAATTTTAAACAAAATCCTATTAGGACAAACTCAAATTCATAGTATCTTATTTTTCTAATTATCACAAAAAACTATATGTGAATAACAAATATATATAAATATATATATATAATAATAATGGGGATGTTTTATAAAAACACCCCTATCCTCTTAACAAAAAAATTGGGGAGGGGGGGGGCAAAAAGGTAAATTACTGTTTTGGGGAGTTTGAAAACTTAACTAATTGTTGATTCATGGTCATATTTTATAATTTCCTAATAATATTTTAGGATAAAAATCAATAAAATGGTATAGTTATGTACTTTATAGAATGTGTTTGTAGATTTGTGCACAAAACCTATTTTGATGATATGTGAAAGCATTTTTTTTATAGTGTTCTTAATATTATAATATACATAAAATAAAGATGAGGAAATTATTAAAGAAAGAAATCCATGTACTACAAAAAAATTTTTTTTCCAAAATAGTCGTTGTTGAATTATATTTCCTCCATAATTGATTTTAAAAATATATAGATTAGGAATAAATAGCATATATACAATAATACAACAACTGGTATGTTTTTTTCTTTTCCAAGTGTTACGATACATTTTAATATATATATAAATAAATGGAATTTTACTCATAATAAAAAGGAAGAAGAGAAGGCAGGAACGTTTTCTCTAAATTCCTTTTGTGGGTTTTTATAATTCTCTGTCACTCTCTTTTTTATATTTATTTTCACTCTCTGCCCTTTCCGATTGTGAGATAGAGAGATACTCTCTGCCTTTGTTGTTGCTGCTTTTTTCTGGGTTCGTTCGTTATCTCCAGAAATCTCTCCCTTTTTTTTTGCTTCTCAGGATCGAGTTATTCTTGTGAGTAGCTCGATCTGTTGTTGTTTTAAGTGTGTGCATGATTCGATTTCGTGTTCGTAAGCTGTTTCCGCTGGTTGTTTAGTCCTATTAACCTTGAAGATTCGTTCAAAGAAAATGGCGAATCCTTATTCCATTTTGATTTAGCTTGTTGTTATTAAAGTAAAGGACTTTGTTGTTCATCTTGTTCACGATTCGATTTTGAATTAGGTTTACTGTAAACTAAGCATGTACCCACCACGATTTGCATAGCTTTTGTGTGATCATGTTGTTTTGCTGTAGGAGTAATACTACTGATGTGAAGTTTTTGATTGTGTTGTTGGCAGATTCTGTGTGTAAGGAAGTTTCTTTATGACGGGGAAGCGATCTAAGACCAATTGCAGATCTGCTTCTCACAAGCTGTTCAAGGATAAGGCTAAGAACCGTGTTGATGACTTGCAAGGTATGCTTTTAGATCTTCAGTTTGCTAGGAAAGAGAGCAGGACTACTGATGTCTCACTGCTTGAGGAGCAAGTCAATCAGATGCTCCGTGAGTGGAAATCAGAGCTCAACGAGCCCTCTCCTGCATCATCCTTGCAACAAGTACGGTGGTTTCGTTCTTGTTTTAACTTGCATGGTTGGTTCTTGGGTCTTGGCTTTTGATGCCAAAGGTTTTTCCTTTTTGTTTTTGCTTACCAGGGTGGTGGTACTCTGGGATCTTTCTCATCAGACATTTGTCGGCTGCTGCAGCTCCGTGATGAGGAAGATGATGCAACCAGCAAATTAGCTGCACCTAAGCCCGAGCCTGCTGATCAGAACCTGGAAGCTGGAAAAGCTGCTGCTGTCTTTCAGAGGGTGAGTTGTTTTCTAGACCTTATTTGAAGTACTGGTGGTGCTTTAAGTCTTTGTGGATTCATCCACTATCGTGTTCTAATACATGGCCATGGTGAATTTTGACAGGGATACAATTTGGTTCAGGGAAAGTCGGAACACGGGTTTCCATTGCCTGATCAGTGCAAGGATCCTTCCTTAGTGGTTGGCAACAACTTCGATGAAACTGCTCATTTGGAATACAATCAGTATGATCTGCAGCAAGAGTTTGAACCAAATTTCAATGGTGGTTTCAACGATTATGGTGGTGTAGAGGGTCCTTTACATATCTCCACTTTCATCCCGACTATCTGCCCTCCACCCTCTGCGTTCTTGGGTCCAAAATGCGCTCTTTGGGATTGCCCTAGGCCCGCTCAAGGATTCGATTGGTTCCAGGATTACTGCAGCAGCTTCCACGCTGCACTGGCTTTCAATGAAGGCCCACCAGGTATGAATCCTGTGGTGCGTCCTGGAGGTATCGGCCTGAAAGACGGTCTGCTTTTTGCTGCTCTTAGTGCAAAGGCTGGAGGAAAAGATGTCGGTATTCCCGAATGTGAAGGAGCTGCAACTGCTAAATCTCCATGGAATGCTCCAGGTAGGCTTTGATATGTTCAATTTCTTTGAATTCACGTAAATGTTAATCGATCACCAATCTCGTGCTGATCGTACTCAAAATCTTGAATTTCTGGTGTGACTGCAGAGCTCTTTGATCTCACTGTTCTAGAGAGTGAGACGCTAAGGGAATGGCTATTCTTTGACAAACCAAGGAGGGCCTTTGAGAGCGGGAACAGAAAGCAAAGATCTTTACCAGATTACAATGGCCGCGGTTGGCATGAGTCACGTAAACAGATCATGAACGAGTTTGGTGGCCTGAAGAGATCTTACTACATGGATCCGCAGCCTCTGCACCATTTTGAATGGCATCTCTATGAATACGAGATCAACAAGTGCGATGCTTGTGCCTTGTACAGGCTCGAGCTCAAGCTCGTTGATGGGAAGAAGAATTCAAAAGGCAAAGTATCAACGGACTCCGTGGCTGATCTGCAGAAGCAGATGGGAAGACTCACAGCTGAGTTCCCTGCAGATACCAATAACAACAACAACAACAACAAACGCTGCATTAAAGGAAGACCAAAAGTGAACACAAAAGTTGCCACCGGGAACACTCGGAAAACAGTAGAGCAGACCAATGACTATGGAGTAGGGGAAGAGTTTAACTACCTGGTCGGAAATCTAACCGACTATTATATCGCCTGAGCAGAAAGGTTATAAAAGCTGTTGCTTACAATTTAATGTGGCAGCAGCATATATTTTCCTCTTCTTTATTCGTATAAAACTCTCAACCCAAGGAGATGATAATTATGTATATATTATAACAAGAAGGGGATGCTGAAGAAGACTGTGTTTGGGAGTTTGAGAGCTTGTTCTAACCAAAAGAAGGTGAAAGTAAGGAGGAGACTGCTTTTAGAAGATTCAGTCTATGAAGGTCAAAGGCGTATTTACTGACATTTCGGTATATGTATTTTGATGCATTTTCAACTCTCTGTTCTGCGATAAAATGCAGATGACGAATTTATGTAACCGATGGGGTATACGGTTAACTGTTCGTGTTCAATCGAAAACTTCTATCAAAATGCCTTAAGTCCAACGAATACCGTCAAAAGCGCAAATTTTAACACAAACAAACTAAGTTGCAACCATAAGTGATATCAAGTATAGAAATGAACAACATTTGACGTCACATACAAATACTCAAACAAACATGCTTTTCATCAAAGTATACTATGCGTCAGCTGATCCATTGTTCTTAGGTTCAGAGCTAAGGCAAGACCAATTGAAAGGAGGAATCGTATAAGGTCCCTTAAGTAATCCATCAGCTATCCATCGGTATGCGGCCTCGGTCATATGAACACCGTCCCAATTCACAAACTTTGAAGGATCATTACAATATTCGACTCCTTCAAACCCACATTTCTTCCCAGCTGTGTAGTGGTACGGTCCTCCTAAACCACAGCAAGCTGGCAATGGTCTGTTCATGAACCCTGATTTTATAATTAACCTAGTTAGCAAATTGAATCAATAAACCTGTTCAGTAGAAGGGCCAAGAAGGCTAACCGAATTTGTCTGGTTCTTGGAAAAGACGTGACACAGCGTTGTAGTAGTCTGCGTATATGATGTTGACATGAGGGTTGAGTTCCCTGAGTCTATTGAGTTCTTCCTTAAGCTGGTTGTTGTGGTATTCTGAAAACTCGTTCAGCCATGTCAAACATCCAGTTACAGGATCATATTCTTCCATGTTTGATGTTTGATATTGTGTCAAATAGGCTACTGAGCATCCAAGTGTGAAATCTCCGGGCACCAGAAACGTTCTTCCCCCCATACCGATCAACTCCTGTATTTTATAATGCTTTTTACATATTTCATTCCTAAAAACGAATAATTACACGCAGTACATTTTGTACTTTTGTTATTTCCTGGACAGGTAGTTCAAGAATTCAATGAGGTATTCAGAAAGAGAAAAGTTTACCGTGATTGCAGAAGAGATAGTGTTGATCACCAGTGGAACCAACTCTTTGATCTCTTCAATAGGTTTGCTTACAAAGAATGCGTAATTATAGTCATTCCCTCCAATTTCTCCCATGAGAATCAAAGCATCTCCAATCATATCTCTGCAATCTAAAAGCATACACCATTAAAAGTGAGCTTGATTCATTACATGTTGGAAGGTTAACTGAAACAGGTAGGAGATCTTAAGTACAACCCAAAACAGGACGACAAAGTTTCTGTTTATAATGCGACTCTGTCTACTTCTAAACCAAACCTAAATATTAAATCTGCTGCTACAAGCTACAAAGACACCATTCCTTTTCTTTTGCTAATCTTGGAATACTTGATCAACGCTAGTAGGATACGATTAAAGCAGAAGATATCAGATTCGATATAATAGTCGATTACCTGAAGGAGAGCCACAAAAGTTGGGCAAACTATCCTTGAAGCTCTTAAGCTGAACGCCTAAACTGACGTTGGTGTAATCAAAATGGATTCCTCGCTCCTCAAGAAAGGAACGTTCCAATGCCGTTGCTCCTCCCACCGCGAAATTAACTCCTTTCTCAAAGTTTGCATTTTGAGATCCATAAAAAGGAGGTACAAACGGTAAGCCTAAGAACTCAGCTGTGAAACAGAACCAAAGAAAGAAAGAAAAAAAGAGAGAGCATGAAACACCTTTAAAGTTGAGGAACCAATAGTGCACACTTAAAATGGGTTTTGTAATAATACGACCCAGAAGAAGTTAAACGAAGAGTTACATCAAAAGAAAGAAAGGGCCAAAAGACAAGTAGCTAGCTAAGAAACAAGTATCATTTTGTTACTACAGAACAAAAGCTAATTCGTCTGATAGGCTTTTAGACTAACAACAACAGCCAATTACATTAACTTGTAAGTGCTGATTTGTACATTAAGATCCATTGTGCCAATTTGTACGGAGCTCGACAGAGACACGTGTCCTTCTATCCAAATTGATCGGAAATCTAATTTTTCAGATAAAAGGAGAAAAAAAAGAGATACAGAGTAAAGAGAGAGAAGTATTACCAATGAAATCGATGATGAGGCGGCCATTTGAGAAGCGGCCGGTGGGATGGTGGAAGAAGGTCTCTCCGTAGGGTGGAAACGCGACGTGAGGAAGATCGTTAGGGCTAGAGAGACCGAGCAAGTTCCCTGTATCGGCGATGGAGTCGCCGAAACTGATGATCGATTTGAAATTCCGGCACTGCGTCTCGGAGTTGACAGTAGTGACAAGAAGGGCGAGAAGAGTAGATAAAAAGAAGCAAAGGAGCTTCGGAGAATCGGGAGAGGCCATGGGAGAGAAGAGATGCTCCCAAATTCTAGTTGGAGATCTCTCCTTCTCTCGTTCATTTTTTTTTTTTTTTGTGTGTATGGGATTTATTATGAAAGGGAGGAAGAAAAAGAATTAAATTATTGGAGGGAGTGGTTGAAGAGATGGGCTTTGTGTTTGTCTTTTCGTTTTCGTTGATTTGATGCATTATGGGTTCCGATTTTGACAGAAATGTTTTACCAAGTCGATGATTTTGCTTAACATAGAGATTGGTATCTTAAACACGCGTGTTGAGAACTAAGTGTTGGTCAAGGTTTATTTTCGAAAATTTAATTCATATAATCGAGAAATTTTTATTAGTGTTCATTTGTTATAGTGAACGGCACAATCCTCTTTCTAATCATTTTTTGTCATTGAACATAGGAATGACGATACTGTACACTCAAGAGATTTTAATCATGATAGTATTATTGACGCAATATTTGTTCCGTAGAAGCCTCATCTTTTCGATCATCAAACTGCTAAAGAAAAAAAAAAACATTCGATATTATGGAGATATCATACAATGGAACCTTAGAAATATAAGAAAAAATCTACAAAAAAATGTCGATCAACTCAACTATGAACAACCCATTGATGATCTCTAAATTATCCTGCATCGTTTTAGAGATTCAATGTTAGACAAAACTTTCTATATCACATGATAGGATTTCTCTGAATCTAGATACAACTACTTTGTACATGAAACTTATGTGATAGAGAGGATTTACTTGATCATTTGGCTCCGTTCTTGATCTCTAGATCGTTTACTTGCTAGTCCTCTCACCAACCCACCAGTCCTGTGTGATTAATTCAATATGATGAACTCAAAGCTAAGCATGATTGAAAAAAACAATATAGAAATATAGCAACGGTATCTATATATATACTTGTGAAAAATCATACTGTCGTATCTTGAGCAGTGAATGGATCATATATCAAACATTACCTTTATGACCGGAAGGGACGCACTTGTCCTCTTTGCTTGAGAGCTTTTAAGAAAATGAAATTCGTCTGTTATAACTGTTGGATCCGAAATCCACACAAAATATAGGGTATGCGATTTGCGATTATATGTGAGAAGGAAGTTGTATTTTATTTGATTTTATGCAAAACTTTTACAATGGTTGCAAGCTAAGTGTTTTTTAAAGAAAATTCGATCCCCTTTCCTTAGCTCCCCTTTCTCCTCTTATACTCCTCTCAGCTCGTAACCGCTCCATTATTGCGCATTAATTCCCACTTTTAATGTCTGATTCTTCGGTTTTTAATTATTCTCCCATAACTTGAGTCAATTGGGCCCTTTTTTCATTCTCGTTATTTGGGCTGAGTTTCCCTTGATGGGCCTTAATGGCCCATCGACATTCTGGTTCCTAAACTAAATCTCGGGTCGGTTTACTCCAAACCGGGTACGGGGGGTACCACCTCCACCAATAGCCCCCCAGAGCTTGGCTTATGGAAGCTCAACCTGAGATTCTGGAATTAGGATCTCTTGATTAGCTCCTCTTAAGGCAAGAATATCTTGGAATGGGCTTGATTTGGAATTAACCGACCCGGGTTTCCTTATGTGAACCGGGAGATTTGAAAATTGATTGGAGGATCTTTGTTTAGCGGTTTTTTAGAAAGATTTGATTTGCCTGAGGGTCCCACGCGCGTCTAATCTGCCGCCCACGTCATCACGCCTATGAGACGTGTCATTGAAAAGGTGGGGCCTTCTGACTTCCTTCCTTATTGCAATTTAACTTCCTTCTTGAAGAAAAAGAGAAAGGTTTGTTCCGTCTCCCTCATTCTTCTTATTTGCTTGCTTTATTTTGTGATTTTTGCTCCCCCCATTGCGACTCGTCTTCCGTAACCCTTGTTCGCCTGTGCCTCTTCTACTCTAGAGAACTTCCATGGACTCTGACGCTCCCCTCGTTCGCAGAAAGCCCTCGAAACATCCTTCTGCTTCCACAGCTTCCTCCTCCTCTGGTCAGGGCTCTCCGCCTTCGTCACCGACGATCAGGGATATGCTGGGGCCCTTTGCTGAAAGGCCCCT
Organism: Anastatica hierochuntica; assembly: GCA_900406275.1. Classification (NCBI taxonomy): domain Eukaryota; kingdom Viridiplantae; phylum Streptophyta; class Magnoliopsida; order Brassicales; family Brassicaceae; genus Anastatica; species Anastatica hierochuntica. Next base: position 17,411 of record OVAN01002920.1, read on the forward strand.
CTCCTCTTCTTCCCTGGTTGACCTCCCGGTCTACCGTCCCGATTCTGGGGAGACGGAGGAAGAAGGAGAATCCGAGACGACTGGTCCTGCTCGTGCAGCTCCAGCGGTTATTCTGGCGGTTCCGTTGACTGTCGCCCCTGCCGCTGCTTTCTTCAACGCTCTGCCGACCACCAACACACTCAAATCAATTAACTCTTTGAGAGAAAGGTGTAAGATCCCGAATTCGGTGTTCATTCAACTTCCTACTCCCTCAGAGAGGCCCTGGACCCCTCCTGAGGGTTTCTTCTGCGTGTATGAGTCATACTTCCTCGAGAGCCATCTCTTCTTCCCCCTGCTTGAGCTCTTTGTCCTGTACTGCCGGCGTCGGACCGTCGCTTTCTCCTAATTCACGGCGGGAACTGTCAGGGCAATTCTGGGCTTGATGGTCATTGCCGCAGATAGAGACGTGGAGCTAGGAGTCCAATTACTGGAGCTCCTTACTACCTTCAAGGCTTCTGCTAAGGCGGGGCACTACTACGTCTCAGGTCGCCCACAGCTGGTGGCGTTCCCCAAGACCAAGAATGAGCTCTGGGAGCAGGCAAACTTTTATGTCCTCGCCGACAACAACTCCCTTCCTGAGCAGTTCATTAGCTCCACCCGCCGGATGTGGAATCTGGACCCTGGTAGCCGACCTATTTCAGGTCGCTGTTTGCTCCGACTGACTTATGTTCACCTTTCTAATTTGCTCTTGTTTCCTTGTTCTGCAGTTGCTCCTATACGCTCGAAGCCCTCCCTCCGAGTTGACGTTCCAGAAGTGATAGTATCTCTGAAGCGGGCTCTAAACAGATCCTGCGTATTCTTCACCCCTGACCGTATTGCCAGAGCCTTTGTTAGGGCTGTCGTAGCCCGGGCAGACAAACCTTCACCCCCTTCTCCTCCCCGACTTCAATTACCACATTCTGAGATGGTGCGCCCTTCTGTTGTTATGCCTAACATGGAGCAGCGAGCTGCGGAAGCTCGCCGTAAGAAGACAGAAAGAGAGAGAGCTGCTGCTTAAAAGGCTGAGGAGGAGAGAGCCGCTGCTGCCAAGAAGGCTGAGGAGGAGAGAGCTGTTGCTGCCAAAAAGGCAGCTGACGAGGAAGCCGCTGCTAGAGAGGCATCTAGCAAAGAAGAAGAAGACCGACTTTGGGCCGAGAGGGAGCAGCTTTTGAAGGAGGGTCGTCTAGACACTCAGGCCCCTGGCCCTTCTGAGAGCGGGGAGAGGACCCCTGTCTCCGAGAAGGCTCCCGCGAGCTCCGCTGCTGCTACCGGGTTGATGCCTCCCCCTCCGGCGAAGGTCCCGGCTGCTGCTCTGCCCTCAAGCTGTGAAGCTGCCCTCACAATGGTCAGCGAGAGTGCTAAGAAAAAGAAAGACAAGGAGAGACCCTCCGGGAGCTCGGGCAGGGGAGACTCGCGAGCTCGTGACTCTTCTTCAAAGAAACGCCCTTCCTCCCCTCCTATTGGTTCTTCTAAGAAACAGCGTACGGAGCAGGAGAGAGCCCCCGGCCGGAGCAGGCCGGGTGAGAGAGGTCCTTCTGACCGCCGGAGGTCGGAGGAGAGGAGGTCTTCTGACCCACCAAGGTCAGAACCTAGGAGGTTGAAAGACAAAGGGCCTCCCGCGAGCTCATAGCCCGTGACCCTCTCCTCTCAACCTCAGGACGCCGACCTCTCCCTGAAGCTTGACCGACCTGAATCCTCCTCTCTTGGGCACAGGAGGGAGGCCGCTGCAAAGTTCTGTGAGGGCGTCCAGTTCCCTTACAGCCTGACACCTCCAAAGAAGTTCCAACTGCAGACAGACTCCTACCAGGAATTCTGCGTCTGTTACGTTGAGGTAGCTTTCCCGGGATTCATGTCTTCTAGCTTGACTTCTTTTTCCTAACTTTCAACCCCTCGTTCTTAGGGGATGGGCTTCTTCAACTACCTTTGGCTGGAGTATGAGATCAAGATAGCTTGCATAAAGGCCTTGTGGTACCAGGATAGCCACGCCCTCACTATTGAGAGGGGCATGCGCAGCAAGGCGGTCAAAATGGCCACCGAGAAGGACATCGAGCTGAAGGATATGGCCCAGAAGGTCGCTGAGGTGGAGGTCAAGAATGAAGCTCTCGAGGCATCTTGGTCCCTGGCTCTCAGGGAGCGCCTAGCTTCTGAGGAACAGGCCCATAAGAAAATGGAGGTGATGGAGAAGAGGTTGTCTGAGGCCAAGACCAACGCTGACGACCTCTTCAATGAGCTGCAGGAAGCCCGCAGTAGGGCTCAAGAGGAGGAAGAGAAGACAGAGGCCAAGCTGGAGGCAGCAGAAAAGAAGTTCTCTGACCTGTCATGGTGCTTTGACTGTGCTGCTAAGGCTCACGAGGAAGCAGTCTCCCGCCTCAGGGCACAAGTCGACAAGGCAGCTCGGAAGGCCTCCAAGAAGGCTAGGAAGGAGGCCGCTGCTAAATATAAAGCCCGCTTTCTGAAGATTGAGCGGGATATTGAGGATGCCAAACTCGTGGAGGAGAACGCTCTTCTGCAATCCCAAGCCCATGCCCGAGCTGAATTCATCGATAAAATTATGGAGAGTAAGGCCCAGGGAACCGAGCCCGATCTCAATGCTGAGAGGGAGGTCGCGGCGACAGCCCTTAAGGACTTTGCTGATGAGCTCAATGAGATGGACGTCATTCAGCTCAACCTTGCTGAGGACCTCCGGGTTTCCCCGATGTCGGACAGCTCCGAGGGCTCTTCCCTGGCTACCCTTGGCTCCTACCTCTACTCCTGCTGAAGTAGAGGTTTCCTCTGCTGTTGCTGGCCCTTCCGAGCTTCCCCCGGTACAAGCTGCTCTTTCCTTGGTATCCTCTGAGGAGCCTGCTGCTGATGATGACGCTCCTCCTACCCCTCCAGTCCTCTAGATTGACCAGTTTGGGTCTAACGCTGTCGTCATCTCCCCAACTGTTGCCTCCGAGCTCGCTCAAGACTGCGAAGGAACCCAAGACTAGGCCGCCTGTGGCCTTGATATTTTTTTTTGTAATTTGTTTGAAAAACTTTTACCAGTTTCCGTTAGTCTCTTTGCTTTCCTTTTGCTTCTGAACTATAACTTTTGGTGCCCGGGAGGGCTTTTATCCAACTGCTGTTGTAATAAGCACGTAGAAGTATTGTTTGGTCATCTCTCGTGACAAAGTATTGACTTCATCTTGGTGAGCCTTGGGAAAAAGGCTCAAGATCAGGTAGGTGCAAAGTGGTTGTAGGTAATGGGGGAGCTTGAGAAGCTAAGTTGCTATGGAGAGGAAGAAGCTCTTCTTCCCAACCAAATGGCAAACTATGAACAAAGAATGGTGAATGAGTAAGACACGAGAATGGAAGAAAGTCGTGAAAAAGGGAGTGTTGCTCCCATCACAAGTTCTGGGACTTGCGGAACGCGAGGGCCCTCTAACGGAGTTCACTCTTATCTTTAGTAGCGAACATAGGAGCGAGGAGTGTCCCCAGCTTACCCTGTTTTAGGACTTGGCGTTTGGGCGCAGCGCGCTGCTGACTTACCCCGTGCCACACTCAAGGTCTCTTACCTAAGTAGAGAGGAGATTCTTAAGTGACAGAAGGAATCTGATTCTTGAGTGTCTTGCGGACGTGGTCCGGCTATCCTTTAAAGGTATGCTTAAGTCATACCGGGATGTGAGGAACCATATAAAAGGCTGCCTTTATACATCCATGGTGTTGTTTCACCTAGGCACTTGTGAGAAGCGCGCAACTAGCTCGGGGGTCAGAGAACCTGGCCAGGGAACTGACATGACTGAGCTTCGTAAAATGTAAACGAGTCCAAGAATAAATAAGTCAAAGAATGTGTTTTTTTTATTATAGCAACTGTACCCAAAATGGGCTGCCTACGTACCCCGGAGGGATCAAGCATTTCCGTAGTTCAATTACATGGAAGCCCAAAGGGCGTAAGTTTTTTTTCTGAGAAAGACCCGACGTGAAGCTTAGCTGTAGTAGGTCTTCAAGTTCGCCGAGCTCCAGGGACGAGGCTCTGGTGTCCCATCCATGCGGAGGAGTTCGTACACCCCGGGATGCAGGGCCTTGGTGATGTTATAAGGGCCTTCCCAACTGGCGCCGAGCTTGCCAGCTTGGTACTCGGACGTATTCTGGACTACACGCCGGAGGACCAGATCGCCTTCCTGGAAGATGCATGAACGAACATTCTTGTTGTAGTACTTGGCGACTTGGTTCTGGTAAGCTTGGAGGCGGATGAAAGCGAGCTCGCGCTGCTCTTCAATTGTGTCCAAATTCTCCCTTAGTAGCTCATCGTTGGCTGTGACGTCTTCTGGGAGGATCTGGCGGCGCAGTGTAGGCACTCGTACTTCGGCGGGGATCATAGCTTCTACGCCATATACGAGGGAGTAAGGCGACTGCTGGGTGCCGCGACGTGGCGTGGTGCGGTGTGACTAGAGGACACCGTCCAACTCGAAGGCCCAACTCCCATTTTCAGAGGCCAGTCGCTTCTTAAGTCCTTCGATAATGCGCCGGTTCGTAGCTTCAGCTTGCCCGTTGCCTTGAGGATTGTGGGGCGTTGAAAAGTGGATAGCGATCTTGTAAACGGAGCAGAAATGCTCAAAGTCCTTGGAGGCGACCTGTGGGCCGTTATCCGTGACAATTGCATGCGGGATGCCATGACGACACAAGATGTTCTTCCATAAAAAGTCAATGACTTGCTTATCCTTGACCGTCGCGTAGACTTCTGCCTCTACCCACTTGGAAAAGTAGTCAGTAAGGACGAGCAGGTAATGCTTTTTATTGGACTTGGGCAGCGGACCGGTGATGTCCATTGCCCACCGCATGAACATGTATAGTGTCATAACCGACTTCATGAGCTCGGTCGGCTGATGGGTGATGGGGGCATGTCGTTGGCACCACTCACACTTCTTTGCATATGCCAGACAATCTCGCTCCATGGTCGGCCAATAATAGCCTTGCTTGCGTATCTTCTGTGCCACCGACCTACCGCCGGCGTGGTTCCCGTTGACACCTGAGTGAACTTCATGGATTATTTTTTTGACCTCATCACCGTGCACACAATATAGGTAGACGCCCGTGTCGCTCTGGCAGAAAATCTTGTCTTCAAATAACGTGTAGCGCGCGCTCCGTTGCTTCATCTTCCAAGCTTGCCACTTGTTAGGTGGGACATCTCCGTCGGCGATGTAACTCCGTATCTCATTTCGCCAGTCTTCCCCTTCGCCAATTCCTTCTAACGCGGCGGCGCCGAGCTCGTCCCCAAGATCGTCCTCGTGAAGGGCCATGGCCTGCGGCAAATCTGGCAGATCGCTGGGATCTCCCGAGGTCGGTGCCTTCAGGATTTTGCTAATACTCAATTCGGCTAGGGTTTCGACTGGAATCGTACGGCTCAGGTTGCCAGAAGCGGAGGTCAGCGCAGCCAACGCGTCGGCAGCGGAGTTTTCCTTCCGTGGCACCTTGGTCAAGGAAAACTCGTCAAAGCCAGCTGCCTCCGTTTGCACCAGCTTTAGGTATGCGGTCATGCGATCATCCTGAGCTTCATACTCCCCGTCGAACTGGTTCGCGACGAGGTGAGAGTCGCAGAAGACGTTAATCCTTGCTACGTGAACTGCCTTCGCCAGACGTAATCCATCGAGCAGTGCTTCGTATTCTGCCTCGTTGTTGGAGGCCGGGAATGCGAGGCGGAAAGATTGCTCTATAGTTTCACCCCAACGCTTGATCCCTTGGTGGAAGAAGAGCTGTCCACGTGGAGGGTCCTGGTACCTGGAACCTCTACGTCCGGGCTTAGCTCTGGCGGTATTTCTACGATGAAATCCGCTAGGACTTGTGAGTTCAATGCAGTTCGGGGTTTGTATTCGATGTCATACTCGCTTAGTTCGATTGCCCAGCGAGCTAGGCGCCCTGACTTCGTTGGGCTGTGAAGGATGGCGCGAAGCGGGTGATTGAGCAATACAGCTATGGAGTGGGATTGGAAGTAAGGTCGGAGCTTCCGGGCTGATGTGATCACGGCCAACGCCAGCTTTTCGGTTACCATGTACCTGGTCTAGGTGTCCGCCAGAGACTTACTGATGTAAAAGATGGGCCTCTGCTCGTTGCTTTCCTCCCGTACCAAAACTCTGCTGACCGCCGCACTGAACACTGCAATGTAAAGATATAAAACCTCGCCAGTTTCTGGTTTGGACAATATCAAAGCTGTGGTGAGGTACATTTTTAATTAGGTGAACGCCTTTTCACATGATTCGTCCCATTCAAACTTCTTGTTGGAACGAATTTTCTGGTAGAACGGGAGACACTTGTCAGTGGAGCGGGAAATGAACCTGCTCAAAGCTGCTATGCGTCCAGTGAGTCGCTGCACCTCCCGCATCGTGGTGGGTGACTTCATGTTCATGATAGCGGACAACTGCTTGGGATTTGCCTCTAATCCGCACTGAGTTACCAAGTACCCTAGGAACTCACCTAAGGTGACGGCGAAGGTACACTTGGTCGGATTGAGCTTCATGCCATATTTGTTGAGGACGAAAAAACATTCGCGCAAGTGAATGACATGATCGTCCTCCCTTAGCGATTTGACCAACATGTCATCGATGTACACCTCCATCATCTTGCCGAGCTGGTCGGAAAACATTTTATTCACCAACCTTTGATATGTTGCACCAGCATTCTTGAGGCCGAACGACATCACCTTGTAGCAGTAGAGTCCTCGGTCGGTCACGAAAGCTGTCTTTTCTCTGTCATCTGGGTGCATGAGGATTTGATTGTACCCGGAGAAGGCGTCTAGGAATGACAGTAGCTGGTTCCTAGCTGTTGCTTCAACCAGACGATCTATATGTGGCAGAGGGAAGCAGTCTTTTGGGCATGCCTTGTTAAGGTCGGTGAAGTCTACGCAAACTCGCCACTTGCCGTTCTTCTTTTTGACGAGCACCGGGTTGGCTAACCAATCCGGGTACTTCACTTCAATGATTGATTCAGCCTTGAGCAGGCGCTCTACCTTCGCGTTGACGGCCTCCGCTTTCTCCGTGCCAAGCTTCCTCCTCTTTTGGCGAACTGGTTTGAAAGTCGGGTCCACATTGAGCTCGTGGAATGTTATGTCTAAGCCTATCCCCGACATGTCGTCTATTGTCCAAGTAAATGTATGCTTGTTTTCTTTGAGGAATGCGACCAATTCCCTGAAAATCTCTTTCTCCAGGTGCGCCCCGACGCCTGCACAATGGTCGAGATTACCCGGGTCAATGCACACCTGCCAGACTTTGCCGAGCTCAGAGTTGGATGGTTCAACTTGATTCACCTCCTCCGGGCTTGACTCTGGTGTCCAGATTTGGAATGTGTATTGTTCTTGGGACCGATGCAACTTGTTCTCGTTGACGTAGCATAGCCATGCCGTTCGCTGGCTCCCATGAACGGTGACCACCCCGCGCTCCATGGGAAACTTGATGCACTGATGGTAGGTCGACGGGATTTCCCTCATTGAGTGTATCCATGGTGTTCCCAATATTACATTGTATATGTCGGGGGCTTCTACCACCGTGAATTTGGTCTCCATCTTCACACCGCCAATGAAAGTGTTGAGCTTGATTGTCCCCATAGACATTGTAGTTGCACCGTTGAAGGCGGTGAGGGGTTGTTTCGATTTCTTTATACGGTCCTCGGGAATCTCCATTTTGTCCAGTGTTTCCTTGTAAAGGACGTTTACGGAGCTGCCTGAGTCGATTAGGGCCCGAGCTATTTCGCAGTCCTCGATCATTAGCTCGAGTACTAGGGCGTCATTGTGAGGTCGCGCAATACTCTGTGCTGGCCATTCTGAGAACTCTATGACGACATCTTCCCTAATTGCTGCTTGGATGTCGTCAGTGCTCGAGTTTGCTTGCCGGCTGTAGCTTTTTATTGACCGGACCGTGTCGTTGAAGAATGGGCTTGGTCCCATAATCATACTAATCCGTTTCCGAGCTGTTGGTGGCTCCGTCCTGTCTGACTGTCGTGTGTCCCGATCTCGTTTCGGTGGTTCCATGTCGTTGTGTGGGCGTTCCCCTTCTCGGTCCTCGTTCTTCCGAGCTAACTCCTCTGCCTTGCATTTGTTAAACAAATACTGCTTGAACCCATAACATTCCTCTGTCGTGTGACCTGAGGTGTTATGGTACTCGCAAAATTTGTCCGAGGTTCTGGGTCCGTCACTTCAGGTTCAGGTGTTGGACCTGGACTTGTAGTTGGAGTTGGACCCCGAGTTCCTTTCGGACCCTTGGGAGTTGGATACTTGGAACGATCTGTGTTTGGAATTGCTTCCTTCAGATCGGTGCCTGCCGGAAGACCGCTTGTTGTCCTTTTCGTCTTTGGGCTTCTCTTTGGATGCCTTCTTTGTTGAGGAGGCATGCTTTTTCGCGTACGCTTTCTTTTCGTCTTCAATTTCCACGAACTTTGAAGCTCGGTGGAGTGCGTCCTCCAGGGAGGTAGGTCGGTTGAGCATTAGGTCTTCCTGGAGACGAAAGTCGTACCAAAGGGCATTTCGCAAAGCCACGATGCCTGCCTCGTCACTGACGACCACATTAGATATGACCGCTTTGAACCTGGACAGGAACGATCGCAAAGACTCGTCCTTCTTCTGGGTCATTGTCTAGAGGTCGGCATCCGAGGCACCCTTCTCGATGAACATCGAGTAGTGCTTGATGAAAGCGGTTGATAGTTCATTGAAACTGTCGACCGAGTTCGCCTTCAGACGAGAAAACCAATTCAGCGCTGCCCCGGAGAGGTTCTCGACGAAGAGTTGGCAGTATCCGACATCTTTGTCGGCTTCATTGAATCTGGTCCGACCCATCGCAATGCAGAAAGCGGTCATGTAAGCTCGGGGATCTGTCTTTCCCTCGTAAGGCGCAATCTTGAGTTTGATGCTTGGAATAACGGCCCCTACTATCCGGCTTGTGATGGGAGTCCGCTGAGTTTCCTCGATGACTCGGTGAATCTCCGGTGTCGAGCTAGTGGCCTTGTGAATTTGAGACTGCATAGTCCAGAGCTCAGCGGTTGCCTGGGCGAGTGTCTGTTTCAGCGTCTGCAGCTCGGAGTCCTACTGGCCTTGGTCCCGATCGCCCGACCTCCGGTCAGCGGGGATCGCCTTGTCGCCAGGTCAGGTTTCCAAAGCACGGAGTTCCCGTGGGGAGATCGGGGCGATAGAGTTTATCCTCGCGAGCTGAGCAGCCTGGGCTTGCGCCAGCTCTTGTAGCCGCTGGCTTGACTGCCGATCTTGTTCTTCTTGTCTCGCGGTCCGTTCTACCAGCAAGGCGAAAATACCTCGCATGTTTTCCGGGACCTGGTCCAATGCCGCCTGAACATCGAGAGTTGGGTGCACTTGCTCCTGCTCCTGAACCCCGGTCGCATGATTGGCGTTGTCCCCATCATGAGCTCCTGGGAGGGTTGGGCTGGTCCGTCCATCGGCTCTGTTGTTGCTTGACATGTTTGCCTGAACAAAAAGAAAGAAAAAGTGGCAAGGATAACAAAACAAACGCACACCGACTTACGTGGAATCTGATGTAGCAGAGCGGAATCCACCTTCCTTCTAGCGCCAATTGTTGGATCCGAAATCCACACAGAATATAGGGTATGCGATTTGCGATTATATGTGAGAAGGGAGTTGTATTTTATTTGATTTTATGCAGAACTTTTACAATGGTTGCAAGCTAAGTGTTTTTTAAAGAAAATTTGATCCCCTTTCCTTAGTTCTCTCTTCTCCTCTTATACTCCTCTCAGCTCGTAACCGCTCCATTATTGCGCATTAATTCCCACTTTTAATGTCTGATTCTTCGGTTTTTATTCTCCCGTAGCTTGAGTCAATTGGGCCCCTTCTTCCTTCTCGTGATTTGGGCTGAGTTTCTCTTGATGGGCCTTAATGGCCCATCGACATTCTAGTTCCTAAACTAAATCCCAGGTCGGTTTACTCCAAACCGGGTACGGGGGTACCACCTCCACCAATAACAACTTGCGAAAGAAAAGTACATCGTGAGACAAACATTAAGAAGCTTTATTTGCAAGTTAAGAAAACATTAAGAAGCTTTATTTGCAAGTTATATGGAAAGCGAAATCCATAAAAGCATCTTTCCTTTTCATTCCTTAACTTAGTTTCTCGTCAATTTCAAGGATCTCACTCTCATGTACTTGGTTGGTAAAAAACGTGATCACTATAAATCCAATGTCATGAAAAATCAACCAAAAACTTACTATGAAAATCTTGTAAATCACCTTAAAGTCCAATGCCATTAGAAATTTGTCCAGTTTAGTGGTCACATCACGAAGATAGTGTTGAAGACACTAAAGATGGGTTGTGCCTTTTGTTTTTTTGTTTTTTTTTTTTTGTCAATCGGGTTGTGCCTTTTGTATTTGAAGAAACAATAGTAAATCCACACTTGTTTGATCCCTTGGTCTACATAAAACGACCTACTAAAAGATGATTTAGATGAGAGAGCCAAAGATAAAGAATGACTTATCTAGCAACTAAACGTTATACAAGCACTAAATTACATAAAACTATGTAACATATGTATAAGCAACCATAATCATCTGCCATAAGCCGATAGAGAGAAATAGCAGAAAAAAGGTATAGGTCCTCATGGGAGTGTACTAAAAAAAAAATATCAAGAGAAACTTGAATATTTTACCGGACCACTCTCCAGGATTTGATTAACTTCCGCTTGAATGTCTCTGTAACATCCCGGTTCACCTGGCCAAGGTCCCTCCCGGATCTGTTATATTCTCTAACTAACTTCTCCTTCACAAACAATCTCCCAGAGCATTCTAGTAAAAATCTCAATTAAACTCGAGTTTAAATCATTCATGACAAGGACAAATCCATCTTATTGCTAGGCAGAGCTTCGTATGTGAACTGAGTCTTCTAGCCACAGGAGAGAAAATATAACGAGTCTAAAAGAAACTAAAATCGAGTTGAACCATAGAAAACAATTTAAATAAAAACCTCGGTCCCAAATGAACAATCCAGTTCTTCCATCATCCGTCCAGCTGCTCGTCATACTCACCTGCAGGGACAAAAAGGGGGAGGGACGAGGGAAAGAGAGGGGTGAGTGACAGGGGAATCACCCAGTGAGACATGGAATTGCTAGACACGCAACACCGCGGAACAGACTTAACATGCATCCACAGATAACATAGAATTAGCACCAAGCAGACACCTATTGTGTCACAAGCATACATGACATACAAAGATACCCTAAACAAAACCCCCGGTTTTCTCCACAACGCCTTAACCTGCCAGCAACCACCACAGTGACCGACTATCACACTCTCAATCTCCCCGGTTTGTGTGGACCCAGGGCTTTTTTTTCACATCTCCGGGGGCGAATATCCACATCACCACATTTCCAATCTCATATCATCATATCCTAGTACACTAGTTCAATTTCCTAGTCCTCTAGTTCAACCATCAAGCAGACTGACTCGACTCTCAAACAGGACTAGCAATCAAGACGCGTTAACCCTATGCTAGGAGTGAAAACATCCTAAGGCAGTTCTACGGGGGATTAGCTACGGGAATAGCGCCTCACCTTGGCAACTACAGACGCGGAGACTGGACACAGGAGACTTCCGGAGCAACTAATGAACTTCTGGACCTGAACCAGAAAGGAACTCGGATTAGACCTTAATCCGGAACCGGCTCAAAAAGAGAACTTTCTAAATCGGGAAACCTGCCCAAAATAGAAACTTTCCAAAAATAGAAACTTTCCAAATTCGGAACTTGCCAAAAATGGAAAGTTTCCATAAATGGAACTACGACAACCGGGCTCGGAAAAACTACGGAAACGATTACGAAAACACGGAAAAGGAAACAACGGGAACGAAAACGCGGAACTACCTCACAAACGCCGGAAACGCCGCGGTAGAGTCGCGGACTCGCGGGCGTGGCGGCTCGGGTTCACGGCTCGGGAGAAACGGCGCAACGGCGGCTCGATCGGCGGCGGAGAGGGCTCGAACGGTGGCTGGAGGTCACGATCGGGCTCGGGAAGAAGCTCGGAGGCTCGGGTTTTGTCGGAGGTGATCGGATAGTGCTCGGCTCGGCTCGGGTTGTCTTCGCGGCACGGGTTTGACGGATCGACGACTACGGTTTGCGATCGGGAGGCTCGGAGAAGAAGGATTGGCTCTCGATCAATGGAGATCAGCGGTGGGTTGGGCGGCGGCGCGATTTCCGAGGGCAGCGGCAATGACGGCGCGATGCAGCGGCTCGGTGATGTCACCCGTGGCGCGGAAAGGCTTGGAAAGGTTTGGGTTTCACGGGGGTGGCTCGACGGCTAGGGTTTTCGATTTCAGGGAGAGATTTTGACAGAGATTCGCTGCGGGTTTCGGGTTGGTGCGTTTCTCGAGGCGAAGACGTGTTTAAATAGGAAGAAGGAGACGCGGTTTGCCCTAGGGTTTTCGGTTCTCCTAAACCGACCCCTTCGGTTTGAACCGAACTGGGTTGATTGACGCGGTTAAATCCCGATTCCGGGTCGGGGTCATTACAATTCTCCCCCAATTCTATAGGATTCATCCTCGAATCCTGAATGTCCTCCGGTTTCCTTCCGGATCATTCGAACAATTCCGGATATTCCCTTTTTACGTCACTTTCGACTTCCCATGTTTCCTCCTAGATACTGCCTCCTGACCATCTGACTTTGACCATAGTCACAACCTTACCCTGAACTTCTTTCTCTGCTCTTTCCAGGATTTCCGCAGGTAAACTCTGAACTGAGAAGTTCTTTTGCAGACTTGGCGGCGGACTAGGTAGAATCAGCTCTGGTTCCCTGATTACTTTCCTCAGCACTGACACATGAAAGACATTGTGGAAGTCTGCTAGTTCGGGCGGTAGATCCAATTAGTAGGCAACTATGCCTATCCTTCCAATGATGGGGTACGACCCCATGAATCTGGGTCTCAACTTCTTCTTACCCTTTCCTTGCTTCCCTCCTTGGAAGTTTCTCATCTTTAGGAATACCAAATCCCCTACTGCAAATTCCAATTCCCAGCGACGGTTGTCTGNCCATAACTATTTTGGCGATCATGGGCTTCCTTTAGCCGTTGCTTGAGCATTTCAACTTGCTGCTCAGTTTCCTCTACGATTTCGGGTGCTAGATCTCTACTCTCCCCCACTTCGGACCAGCACAGGGGCGTCCTGCATGGCCTTCTGTAGAGAGCTTCATAGGGTGGCATCCCTATACTAAAATGGTAGCTGTTGTTATAGGCGAACTCCACCAATGGTAGGTGCTTAGACAACTTGTCTCCCCATTCGAGTACACACGACCGTAACATGTCCTCTAAGGTCTAAATCGTCCTTTCCGATTGCCCATCGGTCTGTGGGTGGTAGGCTGTACTGAAGTGTACCTTTGTGCCTAACGCTTTCTGAAACGCTTGCCAGAACATGGATGTGAACTTGACATCTCGGTCTGACACTATACTGACTGGAACCCCGTGCAATATGACGATTTCATTGATATACTTTTGTGCGAACTTATCGGCTCCGGCGGTCCTTTTTACTGGTAGAAAATGGGCACTTTTTGTCAACCGGTCGACGATTACCCAAATCGCGTTTCTACCTCCTGTGGTAGATGGCAATCCGGTGACAAAATTCATGGTTACCATATCCCACTTCCATTGTGGTAATGGCAGATCCTGAAGAAGACCGCCTGGTACTCGGTGTTCTGCCTTTACTAGCTAGCATGTCTGACACTGCAAAACCCATGTGGCTACATCCCCTTTCATTCCGCCCTAGTGATAATACCTTTTTAGCCCTCGGTACATTTTGCCCACTCCTGGGTGAACTGAGAACCTTGAGCAA
>OVAN01002921.1:0-31203 GCA_900406275.1 Anastatica hierochuntica
TATATATATATATATATATATATATATAGCAGAATTTATTTAAAATAAAAATAACATATATTTTTCTAAAGAATTTAAGTATCATCAGAATTTTTTTTTTTTGTTGGAATGTGAAACTTTATTTATACCAAAAAAAAACTTTACAAAGAATATTCAGAATAATTCAAAAAGCTAGAGATTTAACCAAAATGAATAAACGAATAAACCAATTGAATTATGAGGATAAAAATAGCAGACTAGCCAGATATCCGCGTCTCCAACCAACGAACTAGCAACCCACCAGGAGCTTGTGTCGTCCACAAAGTCAGCAACTTATTTCGAATCATCTTATCCAATGTGCGAACCAGTGTCGAAGAATCCACCGGGTTATGTCCGTGGCGTCTTCGATTCCGCTCTGACCAAACAATATACACTGTGGCTTGGAAAGCAAGACGAAGTAAAAGCGTATCACATTCCGACCGGTTGCGAGAAGCCAATAACCGCAACAGGTGAAACCAGTCGCAAGTGTATGTCCCCGCCATTAATAACCCAACTAAATCACGCCAAAGAGATTGGAAGAAACTGCAATCGAAAAAAAGATGGACCCTAGTCTCCATTGGAGCATTACAGAGCAGAGCACACAAGAAGTACAAACGCCACGACCCCACATCAACATTCTGTCACCGGTACTCAGCCAGTTTCGTACCGCCAACCAGGAGATGAATGCGTGCTTGGGAGTGGCGAACGGAAACCACACAGCACGAAACCAAGGAACCTGAGGAGCGCAAGCGCGAACTGAGTCCCATGTGCATTTGGTAGAAAACACAGAAGTATATTTCTCACCTTTTTTCCAAAGAAACACATCAGCCCCCCTCTCAACAGAAGGTGGATGCTCTGCCAAGATAGCTGAGGATAGAAATCGGAACTGTGCACCACGGAAACTACGCTGCCGCCAAGCCGAGGGCGCCGCATCATAAACAATAGAAGACAGAGCAATACCCCAGTCCCGAGGCCCACTGGAGCCTGCAATATCAATTAACCTCCCTACCGAAGACCAATATGGAGTTTATGTACGTAAAAAGTTAATATAGAGTTTTCAGCATCATTTTATGTAAGAATAATACTAGAATTGAGTTGATTTTCATCATATTTTATTGACTAATGAATCTCTGATTCGAGAGGTCGAATGTCTAAATTAAACTTATAAATTTTGTATAAGTTGATGTTACTCCATTTCGAAAAGGATATACATACATCAAATTCATAACGTCTTAGTTTGAAAAACATGAACTTATAAATGTGAAATAATGAAAAAATAAAAGAGACGTTAACAATTACTATCATATATGAATTATCTTTTTACACTCGATAAATTTTATAATACCTAAATAACATTTTATATAATCTACACAATATAAAATTTTTTGAATTTTATTTTTAATACGTATTATACTTCACAATTATTTTGAAATACATAAATAATTTACATCATCTAAACATATGTTTCATAATTTTTTCCATGTAATGTGCAGATGGTCACCTTGTTTGAATAAATATTTGAATTATCTAAAATAAATTTGATAGATTTTAATATATTATCAAGGCACATTTAGATTTTGACCCGCGCGACAAAGCAGTGGTTTACAATTTATATGTATTTAATTTATGACTGATCATATATTTTATTTCTAAGTTATGTCGGTTGGTTATATCAGTTTTGGATTTTGAGACAACCAAATTGATTTGTTCCACTTAATCAGATGCTGAATCAATTAAGTTAAATATAACAGCATATATGTGATATTAGATGCGATTTGTATGCTTTAAGAATAACACTATTAACCTAAATGCCAATAATAAATTTTTAAGATCAGTTTTAAATACAATAACATTTTGCATAATGTCCCACATCATATTAAAATTATTTTCAATAAGTACTCCTCCTTTAATATGATAGATGCATATATTATTGTGTTTCTTAATCATCATCTAGATTTGATGGAATTCAAACAAATTAATCAAAGATCTAAGAACCGATTTATGTTATAACACTATACACAGGGGCAGATGCACTAAGATGTAAAGGGATGCAAGTGCACCCATATTTTTTGCAAAGTTTAATATAGTTTTAATAATTGTTATTGTTGTGCACCACGGAAACTACGCTGCCGCCAAGTCGAGGGCGCCACATCATAAACAGTAGAAGACAGAGCAATACCCCAGTCCCGAGGCCCACTGGAGCCTGCAATATCAATCAACCTCCCTACCGAAGACCGATATGGAGTTTATGTACGTAAAAAGTTAATATGGAGTTTTCATCATCATTTTATGTAAGAATAATACTAGAATTGAGTTGATTTTCATCATATTTTATTGACTAATGAATCTCTGATTCGAGAGGTCGAATGTTTAAATTAAACTTATAAATTTTGTATAAGTTGATGTTACTCCATGTCGAAAAGGATATACATACATCAAATTCATAACGTCTTAGTTTGAAAAACATGAACTAATAAATGTGAAATAATGAAAAAATAAAAGAGACGTCAAGAATTACCATCATATATGAATTATCTTCTTACACTCGATAAATTTTATAATACCTAAATAACATTTTATATAACCTACACAATATAAAATTTTTTGAATTTTATTTTTAATACGTATTATACTTCACAATTATTTTAAAATACGTAAATAATTTACATCATCTAAACATATGTTTCATAATTTTTTCCATGTAATGTGAAGATGGTCACCTTGTTTGAATAAATATTTGAATTATCTAAAATAAATTTGATAGATTTTCATATATTATCAAGGCACATTTAGATTTTGACCCGCGCGACAAAGTAGTGGTTTACAATTTATATGTATTTAATTTATGACTGATCATATATTTTATTTCTAAGTTATGTCGGTTGGTTATATCAGTTTTGGATTTTGAGACAATCAAATTGATTTGTTCCAATTAATCAGATGCTGAATCAATTAAGTTAAATATAACAGCATATATGTGATATTAGATGTGATTTGTATGCTTTAAGAGTAACACTATTAACCTAAATGCCAGTAATAAATTTTTAAGATCAGTTTTAAATACAATAACATTTTGCATAATGTCCCACATCATTTTAAAATTATTTTCAATAAGTACTCCTCCTTTAATATGATAGATGCATATATTATTGTGTTTCTTAATCATCATCTAGATTTGATGGAATTCAAACAAATTAATCAAAGATCTAAGAACCGATTTATGTTATAACACTATACACAGGGCAGATGCACTAAGATGTAAAGGGATGCAAGTGCACCCATATTTTTTGTAAAGTTTAATATAGTTTTAATAATTGTTATTGTTGTGCACCTTTTTTTTCCTTTGCACCCACAAATATTTTTCTCTAATTGTTGGATCAATGTAAATCACAAAATCTATACGAGGTCCAACTAAAAAAACATACTAAACCCCCTTCTTCTTCTTTTTTGACACAATACTAAACCCCCTTCCAAAAAAGAAAACTAACTAATCTTAATAAAATATATTTACTTTTATATCATTTAACTTAGAAAAACCTAAATTAGCATAAACTTTCTCCAAAAAATATTCTTCGAAAGAGCTTATAAATTTGCAAGTCTTCAAATCATCAAGGTAATTTTCAGAATTTCTTCTAACATATTACGAAATTATCTTTCCCTTTAATGATTGTTGGTTATGCTTATCAGAATTTAAGATTTTTGTTTTGAATTTTTTGCTTTCGAAAATTCTGATTACTTTGTTATTTTTTATGGAAAACGAATTTGTTAAAGATATTACTAAAAAAGCTAAGATAGAAAGATTTAAAGCAATCAGTGAACGAATAATGCATTTACAATATGAGATTTTTTTTTCACTTAGATTTTAAGTTTAATACGATAATTTATTTTATTATTATTTAATTTATTAATTTAATATTCATGTCCCCACGAAAAAATAGTTATGGATCCGTCCCTGACTATACAGACCCTGGTACAGGAAATAGAACCGACCAAAGTTAAATACCTTTGATAATGATACACCTTTTTCTCGCGAAAACTTACCAACAATGACCACTACTTTACGATCTTCCTATCTCTAAGATAGAGGTGAAACGGATCTGGATATCTAAATACCATCTTTCTATCTCTAAGATAGGGGTGAAAAAGATATATCTACATGTTCGAAAATTTTGGACTATCCAAACCTATAACTGTATTCGATGAATCTACTAAAATGTTCTTCGTACCCGTTTTCTTGGATACCTGATCTTAGGGTACCCGTCAAATAATTGAGCTATCAGCGGATATCAGATTTTTGATACATATCTGATAATATTTTAAATATTGGGCTTTATGACTAGATCTTAGAAAGCACAACCATACTACTGTTAATGGTATGATGAGTGATAGCTCAGGTTTTTGCTCGAGATAACATTGCAAGCGCACAGAAGTACGTTGTAGTCGTTCGGGATCGAATCCACAAAGACCAAAAGTAGCACGTAGAATTTCATATCAAACAACGGGGTAAGGCGAAAAGGATATTTTGTACAAGATGCAATAATCAAAATTTAGAAAGCAAATAAAGCAAACAAAAGACTAAGGGTTGTAAATCAATCAAAGAAGAGTTGGGCATTGGGAATTCTCAGGGATACATTTCATTGAAGACTCGAATTATTGACTAGGAAACATGCTTTAAACCGTCTTAAACTCAAACACTAATATAAAACTGATATATTTTTGTAGTATCAATTCCTTATGTATTAGAAACATCGATACTAACTCCCGTTGACTCTCAGATTCTAATCATGCATTCTAAAAAGGTTTGATAGGTTCACAATTCACTTAAAAATCAACTTCCATTGTCTTAAGATGAATTGCTCATTTAAGATTCTTTCAGGCATTTAATCGAACACTTTCTAGGCGTTAAACAACCTAAGATCAAAAACTAAGTAATCAGCTTAATTGCGTGCATTACGTACAATCCTAGATGAAGACTTAATTGATGAAATCCCTAATCAAACAATTCTATGTCAACAATTCATGAATACGTATGTGAGAACCCTAAACCCAACGAATAAACTACTCACTCATGATAAGAGAATCAACACAAATGAAATCAGAGAGAGACATGATTGTATTGAACAAAATTATAGACAAAATTCTTCTCGGATTCGAAGTACGGAAGATGATTCTTCTCCTTAGGTTACAAATCTTTCTCTTGCTCTCAAAAACTCAGAAAAACAGCATTATAAAACCTAGAAATCAAGTCTGGGTGTTTAAATATGTAATATGGGTCTTCAATCTTTGATTCTCTTTCAAAATAAGTTGTTTTGGTCGTGTCGAGACATGGATCGAAGTTCCCAGAATCGTGCGAGTGAGGAAAAAGCACGGAGAAATATCATGTGACGATTGCATGGACAGTAAGTCATGACTTGAAGCCTCCTCGAGGTAGCGCTCACTACCGTCGGACAGGGTAGACCACGAGATTAGAAAGAGGCGCCGGGGTACATGGGAGGGGTTGTCGGGGGTGTTACAATTTGGTATCATAGCCGAACCCAGATAAGTGTGGAGTCAAGGACTCACACCATCTGGGGTGACGATCCTTGTGCGCAACGAGGGCGTTGCGCTCTATAAGTGTGGGTGTTTGTGAGAAAACGGTTTATAGAGTCATAGTGGTGTGTGAGGAGGGCATAAAAAAAATGATTTGGCTACATATGTCACCAAATGACATTTATCTTTTCGGTTACAGATCCTGAGAGAACTCCACAATTAAGCGTGCTTATACTAGAGTAGCACTAGGATGGGTGACCTTCAGGAAAGTCAATTTCCAAAATCGTGTCAGTTAGGACAATGCACGAGGAAAGATAATGTAGTGATTGCAGGGAAAGTAAATCATGATTTAAAACCTCTTCGTGGTAGCGCTCTCGACCAACGGATAAGGTGAGTCCGTGAGCCCGGTAGAGGCATCGGGTCACACGGTAAGGGCAGTCTGGGGTGCTACAAGATCTTTCCAAAAACATCTGCCAAGAAGCAATGTAATTGACCAGGCCGCATATTCGAGTATCAAAAGTTATACTCTCATAATCTGAATATTTTTTGTATGGATATGGGTTTTTACTATCAAGATGCGATTGCCCGAATATTCGAATTTGTACTGTAGATCAGAACAGATATCAGATCGAATTTCCGATACATGATAATAGTTCATCCCAATGCCAGTCCTAAGCTTTAAGAGACTGGAAGCCAAAAAGGCTATTATTTAGGCTGACTTTAGAATTGAACTTCCCACCTTTCACTCAATTTAACATTGGCTAAGCCACTACATTAAAGAAAATAGACAAAATAGAGCTGAAAAGTTTCCATAATATTAAAGGCTGGAAGGCATGCTTCTATACCTTCCATCTAAGGCCAGCCTGGTTCCACCCTTACTGAAAGATATGAAGCCTTTCATGAATACTTGGCACATTCAATTCGACATTCTGCACGCGCCGAAGCATGACACTCAAATCCACATAAAGATAACAAATGATGTTTGTTTGGGAGTTTTTTACTCGGTTCAAAACGAACGAGTTCTACGAAATGACGAGGAAGTTGACGTTTTATTGATAATCCATTTCTCATTACAACCAATTCAAAACAAAGCAATTCAACGACTAACCAAGACCTATTTTACTACTATACAAGGCTTTGAGGCGAGCTTTAGTCGTTCGTAGGCGTCATCTTTTGATGTGAACTCGTCGAAAGCTTGGTAGGTTTCAGGAAATTGTTAGAGAATCTTTACTAGGTTTAATTTGTTTATTGTTTTGTGTCCCTTCTTGTTGTGAAACTTCTTTATTTATAGGAGACCCTTCAACCCTAGTTCTCGTAGGATTAGGAAGTTGTCAAATTCCTCTTCCCGTAGGATTCAGATATTCGGAAGTTATCCAATTCGACTTCCAATTAGATTCAGAAGTTTTGTTAACTATCTCATATTTTTCGGGATTTTCTCCTATCCTGAAACTGACTTCCCTTTGTAATAAGACTTCGCGATAACAACTAACTGCTTGAGTCGGTTCCTTAATACTCTCGGACAGTTGTTAATATCTTTTAAACTATAATCTAGTTGCATTTAGAAATTATCCACGTCTTGTCAGCAATTGTCAATGCCTTATTGGCAACCATAAACATCTTTTGTCAGTTGTCGAAAGCTGACCGGTCGATGATTTTAATTCACCCAACAACTTGGCTCATAGTCTCCAATTCTTTATTCACAATTTGGAGAGTAGTTTAGAACTGAATCATAGATTAAAAGTTCACCTTTGTGAATTTTCATGGAAAATTGCCAATTTATAACGAATAATAAAAAGACGAGGTTACTTTTAAATAGGAAGTCAAGAAGGAGGAAGAGAGTTACTCTTTGGGATGTAGGTAGTCAATTTTGTCGTGGTATGAGGAGAGAGAAGAAAGCATTTCTCCCTCACTTGTAGCCCCCACTTTCCTTTTATTTATTTCTTTTATAGAAAGTAGATAATAAAGAAATAGATCAAAAACCCTTGTCTCCTCCATTCTTTCTCTTTGTCTCCACCTGTGCCGCTCAAGATCAGGACTTCCTCCTCTATTTTTTTTGAAACAAATCTTCTTACATGTAAAAACTCGACGTTTCTTGTTGAAATTTAAAGGTAAAACTTGAGTAGTGACTAAATTCGGTCTTCATCTAGCTTTGTTATTTATTTTTGCAATTATTTGAAACATTCTCACTGCTTTTTTCTCCCAAAATTTTGTTTACTGGAAAGATCAAACTAAATCGTTGTTTCATAACACGATTTTGTTTTAGCTTTGCACTTTTTATATAGATGCAAACTCGAACTGCCTCTGGTATACTTGTAGCATTTCTTTGTAAGTCGAAGACTCATCCGTATTGCATTTTTCGTCGTAGGTGGACCTCGTCGCGATTTGTTACGTGCTGTTTGAAAGTCGGTAAGTATTTTTTAAACTTGATTTGCCTCTTCATTGTTCAGAAATTACTACGCGATGGATGATATCTCTAGCGGCTCAAGTGATGAGTAAGTGCCGTAGGTTCCGAAATGACCGAGTCGGTAGATATTGTGAATTAAGGAGTGACTCTTCGGTTTTTATGTATGGGTTTCCGGTTGTAGAGAGTAGGATATAAATTCATCCTTTCTCCAACTACATTTCAGATGACTTCAAGATAGTCGATGACTATGACTCGTCACTCCCTCTAGCCTCTTACTCTCCATCCAATGGAAGTTGGGCTTCGACCATAAAACAAGATGATATCCCCAGAATTAGAACAACTTACAATCTTGCTTCCTCAATCGTGTTATGAGCTCCTTTATATACAGATGGCGCTGACTACAACATGCCCGATGAAGTCGTTGTACATGAGGCATATTTTGTATTAGGCTTACGCGAGAAGATTCCATCATCGTGGAAGTTGTCGACTACTTCAGGATCTCTCCCGGGAAACTTACGCCTCATACATGGAGGATACTGAGAACAATTCAGGTTCTTAGAGAACTTAACAACATCCGCTTAGGGGTGGAAGATGTTCTTTTTGCCTACTTTCTCAAAGCTTATGAGTTAGATAGTAGTAGGTACATTATCCAGAGGAGGACTTCATTCCTTGCCCTTCTAGTATTTGAATTCACCTGAAGGGTGTAAGGAAAATTCCTTATGAGAGATGGTTGAAAGAGATGTTTCTCTTTATGCGAGTGGCTGATAATCCCGGGTTTCCAGTTACTTGGTTTCCTAGAGGTATAATCGTCTTTTTCCTTCATGTTTGGATAATTTATGAAAATTGACACTTAATACATGTATGTTGATGCAGCCACTTCCAAGATACCACAGTGTGAAGAGGGAAGAAACGGTGCTTTCAAGGCCATTAGTTTCCCTTCAGAGGGGCGTTCTGTGAGGTTCTTAGTGAGCCTATTTGCTTTAGAGAGGAGCTCGATTTGGGGTTAGTCTCATGTCCTTGGATTGCTTTTGTATAATTACTTTCCATCATATACTAACCATACCTTTGTTGCAAGTTTCAAGATGTTCGCCTTTGATGCGTCGAATGGTGATGATGCTCTAGAGAGACTCCGACATGCTATAGCCATTGTTCCCGCCATGATTCAGGTGCCACCACTCGTTGGAGAGCCTATTCCCGCGACCGTCTTGCCGCAGCGCGACATGGCACCAACCGAGCGCTCACGTCAAGTTGCCATGCACAATAAGAGGAAACATTCTGCCTCTTCATCAGGCAGTAGAAAGATAGTTGCTACCAACTATTCTTCAATGCTAGCTCATCTTAATGAGAAAATATTTTCTTCTGAACGCGTAGCCATGAATGAAATTTGGTATGATACCATGTTTGAAAAGTCGTAGGCTCATCTAATGCAGGTTATCACTCTTTTCCCACTTGATGTGCTTTTGATTATCCTTAACCATGTTACATATCCATAACAAGTTTTGCCCCATCCTTCTTCTTGTTCTTCTTGACAAGTAGCTTTTTTTTTGCTACCATTCGAATATGGAGCTCAAATCTATGAAAGAGGAAGCAACTCGCCTTCGTGAGACTCATGAGCTTTACTCGAGTGAATAGGAGATAGCGATTAGGTGACTCGAGACCGATATTGCCTTAAAGGAAGAGGAGAATGACACACTTCAGAAGCAAGTTAATAAGCTTACCAACCAGCTTGAGTTGATGGATACTGACAATGAGAGATTACAAGTTGATTATGATAAGCTCCAGAGGGAGTTCAACTTATGTGTGCCCGCGGCGACCATCCATTGTCATTGGAAGATGGTGCAGGAATTCAAGAGAGGCAAAGTGTATAGCTGGGATGCCATAAAGGTCGAGCAGAATTATAGAGAGGCCATGAGAATCGAGGATAAGATCTACGGTAAGCCGATCCCAAGCTTCCCTGATGCTTATACCGACTTTGGAGACGATCCTCCCGCTCCTACTATTGAGTAGAGCCCATCTATCGTTCCTTATGTTTTCTTTTGACGAGCCTCACATATCTTTTCAAACTTATTACTAGTACTTATGATCATAGAAATTGTTATTTATTTTGAGAGGATAAGTGCATCTAGGACTAGTCGTGTTGGCTCTCTTTTACAGCCTTTTAGATATGGTTGTTGCATTTGTTATGGCTCATGTTTGCTTAAAACATCACCGTCTTTATCTATCACCATCTCCACTACCTTTGCGTTTATTGCATCTTTGACTTGTCTTCCAGTGAAGCTATCAAACATACTTTTTATATTCAGCTATAACCATTGTGGATCCAAATCGTTTGTATTAGAGAGTATCCTTTAACTTGCACGACCGTGAAAAATTATTCGTTCTATCTTTCAGTGGTTGGTGTACGCTTTGTTTTTCTTTTCGATTACTATAGATCATATGGTAGCGAGAAATCAATTTTTCTAGTTGTGATCATCACCACTTGTGTTAGTTTTGATCATGTTTTCTGCGACTGTAACCTGCCCCTTAAACAGTGGAAGTAACCGCTAGATTGATTCTTAAGGACTTGCCTTCTTATTCAATAGCCAGTGCCTGCAATGACTTAGGTAGATCGTTTTATGGCTTTATTAGCATCTTCCTTTTAAATTTGGGAAGTCGAGACAATCCCTTTTGGAGGTCATGCCTCTAAGTTAATATGGCCGCGACTGTCCTTGTAACCTGCCATATTCGTTATCATGACTTACTGTTACCCTTGTAACCTGTTAAGTCATATATATTTTTTAGCATATGGTCATTACAATCTATATAGACTGCGTCTTGAAGTTTATCTAGTTGTGAATATGGGCACAATTAGTCGGGCATGCTGCCTCTGTATTTATCTAGTTGCAACATGTCATTGCAACCAGTGGAGGTTTCCCCTCTTATTTTTGCCTTTAGCAACTATACTAAACGCATGGGTTAGTACAAGACTTACTTCAACAAAATTAGTGCTTTATTAAGTCCTCCGGAAAAAACTCTTAATGAAAACTACATGCAAAAGTGCACCAAAGCCAATTAATGTGTCGTAAAAGCTAAGAAAACTACCCCCAATCTAAAATAAAACTATCGAAAAAACCAACTTTCGTGTAAAATCGAACGTAAGAAAAATTTTAGAAGTGGTAAGCCTTAAGATGCAGTGCATTCCAGCTATTTGGTGGATTCCTATTTTCAATATCTCGTAGCTTGTATGCTCCTGACCAAGCACTTCAACGATTTGATAGGGACCTTACCAGTTAGGCCCTAATTTTACAACACAGTGTTCCATCATATTTTAGAAGACGCGCCTGAGTACCCAGTCCTCAACTTGGAAGGTCCTTATTCGTATCTTTTGTTGTAAATTCTGGCAATTTGCTGTTGGTAGCACCAATTCTGAATTTTCGCAGCTTCTCGTTTTTCATCTAATAAGTCGAGGTCGAGATTCATTAGTTCCTCATTGTCCTTGTATTGAAGATGTTCTGTTCGCACTGTTTTCACGCTGATTTCGGCAGGTACTACAGCTTCCATCCCATATACTAAGAAAAATGGCGTCTCCCCTGTAGCTGATTTAGTTGTAGTTCGATAAGTCCATAACATAACGGGAAGCTCTTCCACCCATCCACCTTTAGCCATCTCTAGACGTTTATTTATCATGTTGGTTATAGTCTTGTTCGTGGATTTTGCCTGACTGTTTTTTTTGCGGATGTCTTGGTGTCGTAAAGCTGAGCTTGATTTCCCAGTTATGACAATACTCTTTAAAGTCATTCCTAGTAAATTAAGGACCATTGTCGGTAATTATCTCGTTAGGGACCCCATACGGGCATATGATGTTTTGCCAAATGAACGTTTTTACCTCTTTTTTTATTTTAGTTAGCGCTTCTTCCTCTACCCACCTGGAGAAGTAGTCAGTTACAACCAGTACAAATACCTTCTTATCTGGTGCCATTGGTAGCTTCCCAACGATATCAATTCCCCATTTCATGAATGGCCATGACGAGCAGATTTTTTTTAGGTTCTCATGAGGGAGTGTGGAAACTTGTGCATGCCTTTGACACTTATCGGCCAATACTATCCAACACTTTTGGCTCTTAGTGCAAGACTTCGTCCCCCTGAATGAGAACCACAATCACCTTCATGCAACTCTCGTAGTACTTACCTTGCTTCCACTGATGCACAAACTTCAAGTAAGGGGCTGAGAAAGATATTCGGTAAAACTCATCGTGGATAAGGCAGTATCTTGCTGCCTGCTGCTTAATCTTTCGACATTCACCACGATTAGTAGGTAACATATCATCTCATAGATAGTTGACTATAAGTGTCATCCAAGTTGATGTTTCACCTACAACCACCACTTCCGCTTCTGGTAGATCTCTTTCGGTAGCTGACCACTGCAGAACTAACAACAGAACATTGGGGGACGACTCAATTTTCAATGACAAACCGAGATTTGCTAAGGCATAGGCTTGGTTATTTTCTTCCCTTGGTGGGATTTGAGAGACTTTGCAACTATCAAATCTCTCCATAAAATTTTTAGTTATGTTTAGATATTGTGACATTATGGAATCTCGACCTTGGTAACCACCTTAGGTTTGGTTAACTATCAGCTGTGAGTCGTTAAAAATCTCCAAGATTTTAACATCAAGGTCATGAGCCAACGTCATTTGTGCAATCAATGCCTCATATTCTGCTTCATTATTCGTGGTTTGGAAGTTACATCTAACGGCTGGTGAGGTGGTATCCCCAACCAGTAAAGTCAAGACAATGCCGAGACCTGTTCCACGTACATTACTAGAGCCATCGATATATAACTTCCAAACTCCTTCATGGGCTCCTCCTTGCAGAGATTTAACCTCCTCTTCCACTTCCGAGTTTACATCAGGCATGAATTCCGCAATAAAATATGCGAGTACCTGAGACTTTATTACCGTAGTCGTTCTATATATTATGTCATGTTGGCTGAGTTCGACCATCCATTTGGCTAGTCTCTCTGATAATTCTGGCTTGTGTAGAATGAGTCTTTATAGGGAAAGAACTCACTAAAACGATTGGATGTGCTTGAAAGTATGGAAGCAACTTCCTCGAAGCGGTCACCAAAGCAAGGGCAAGTTTCTCCAGGCGACTGTACCTTGTTTCTGCATCCAAATGTTACTTGCTGACATAGTAGACATGATGTTGTTTGATGTCTTCTTCACGAACTCGTATTGCACTCACACCATGTTTGACAATGCAAGATAGAGTAGCAGTACTTCTCCTTCTTTTGCCTTCGACAGAAGTTTAGGTGAGGTGAGATACCTTTCCACTCCTTTAATGCCTCCTCACATTTTTCATCCCACACAAAGTTTTTTGCTTTTGTTAGAGATGCGAAGAAAGTATGTGACCGATCTGAAAGTCTTGAAATAAATCTACTTAATGCAGTCATCCATCCATTTAGTATTTGCACATCTTTCACGCTTTTCAGAGAGAAGATAACGTGGATTGCCCTTATTTGATCAGGATTGGCCTCGATTCCTCGGTGCGTAACGTTGTAACCCATAAACTTTCCAGAACTAACCCCAAATGAACATTTTGAAGGATTTAAATTCATATTGTTTCGTCGTAAAGAGGTGAATTCATGTTGCAAATGTGTGATGTGGTCTTCAGCGACTAGAGACTTTACAAGCATATTGTATATGTAAACCTCCATTATGTGACCAATTTGGTCTGCAAACATCATGTTCACTAGTCGTTGGTAAGTAGAACCTGCATTTTTTGCCCGAAAGGCATCACCTTATAGCGATATATGCCACGCGATGTCATGAATGATGTCTTCTCCTGGTCGGTTGGATGCATTAAGATTTGATTATAACCACTGAAGGCATCCAAGAAGCTCATCAACTGGTGTCCTGCCATCGCATCACTAGTTTATCAATATGGTGAAGTGGAAAAGGGTCTTTTTGGCAAGCTTTATTGAGGTCAGTAAAGTCGATACAAACACGCCAATTTCCATTTTTCTTTCAAACTACCACCATGATAGCTAACCATCCAGGATAACGCACTTCATGTATGAAATCTGCTTCCAACAGCTTTTGAACTTCATCATTAATAATTAGATCTCGCTCGGGAGCAAATTTACTTCGCTTCTGCCTAGCTGGTTGATACTCTGGATCTACTTTCAACTTATGCATAATGATCTCGGGGTCGATCTTAGGCATGTCGGCATATGACTAGGCAAAGCAGTCATCATTAGATCTCAGGAAGTCGATTAGTCTCGTTCGAACGTTCGTCGGCAACATCGAACCTACGATTACTTTTTTCAAGATCATCTTCCTTTAACAGAACTTCATCGAGTTGTCCTACCTCTAGTTCCTCACTTTGAGGAACAACTGGTGAGCTTTGTATTTGATACAACTGTTGGCCTTTCCGTTTTAAGGTTGTTGATAACATGACCGTGAGTACTCTTTCTCCCCTTTGATCTCTCTAACTCCCCATTGAGTGGGGAACTTGATAGTTTGATGGAGAGTTGATGGAACTGCTCCCATCTCATGAATCCAAAGACGCTATAAGCTGAAGCACAATCCAATATCTGAAATTTCGTTCATAGATTGATTCCTTCTGTATGGACGGGTAGTATTACTTCTCCCACATTGTGTTTCACTTCTCCGCTGAATCCTACTAGCAATGTAGATTTTCAAGTCAGTCCCGTCTCATCTAGGCCTAAACATTGGTAAGCTCCCATGAAAAGAATATTGGCAGAACTTCCATAGTCAACAAGTGTCCTTTTCATTAAACAGTTAACAACGATCAGAAATATAACGAACGGATCATGGTGCGGAGCTAATACACTTCCACCTTCATCTGCAGTGAAGCTTATTGTGCTCCCCAATGTACCTTCCCTTTTGTCAACTTTTTTGTATGGGCGACTCCTTGCACTTCTCGTGTTTTTCTTAGCAGCAGAGTGGGTAATTCCGCTGACTTCTTTCAGAAGTCATTAACATTATGATATACATCATAGTTCATAGTTCGATTGTCACTTTTATTAACATTATGATATACATCATATATTTATTCATATTATAAAAGGCAATCAAAATTCAAATTTATTCATTTAAAATAGTCAAAAGAATTCCAAAGTAAATTGCCTTCACTTCTATCTTCATAATATATTTGACGTAGATTTCCTCTTTACCATCCAAAATCCATCAAAACTATGAAAAATATGAATATAGATCACATTTTTCATCAAAACTATGAAAAATATGAATATAATAGTTTTGGTTGGATTTAACCGAAACCAAACCAGTAAATCTTTATAAGAACTCCAACTTTTTTTTAGTGTAGAAAAATACAATAAAATTTTTTTCTTGGATTTAACATTTAAATTTCAAAACGTATTTTTAAATATAATTATTATTGTTAAGTTAACTAATTTTATTTATCTTATCAAAATAATTTTTAAATATAATAATAATTAAAATTATTAACTGTATCTTAATTATCAGATAACCATAACCGTACCTAACCGTAACCGTTTAACCGTAACCGTATTTAACCGTAAACGTTTTAACCGTATATTAAATGGTTAAGGTTAAGGTTAAGCATTTTTTCTAACCGTAACTGGTGGTTAATTAACCTTAACCTTGGTAACCGTAACCGTGGTCATACCTAACTTCTGAGCCTCCAGAGATAACATTAATGACTCGGTTGTGCCTTGGAGGTGGATAGGAGTGGAATTTGTCAGAGATTTTTTACCACCTCTGTCATCGATGCGACTTCTAACTTTATCAGACAGAAATTCTCTCAACTGACCTTTCTTCAGCAACTCGTTAACTTCTAACCTTAACGTGATACAATCTTTGGTTCGGTGATCGTGGTCATTATGAAAGTCGCACCATTTTGAGGTATCACTCCTTTCATCATCTGTCTTCATTTTCTGAGGTAATCTTACCATTCCACCAATTTTTTTTAACTGGCCGACCATCTCTGCATGAAAAATTGAAAGGTTGTTGATACTTTACCAAGTCAATGAGGGATGTTTATTACTTTCGGATATGCTGAGTGGTTGATGATTGTTCTTGTAGTTCATTTTGCCGCTATTATTTTCGTTATGAAGTTTTTGGTATGGTTTATCGTCTCAGGACATCTTCTCGCGTCGTGCCACACGAGAATCAAACGGTGAAAAACGTCAATAGAGATAAACTGAGTCTTCTTCCCAGTTTATTGTCCCCACGCTCTGGAAAGTATATCCTCCATAGTTTTGCACTGGTACTTAGTTAGTTCTTTGTATAAATACCCATCCCGAAGTAACCCTCTTTTGAATGCAGAGATAGCGGTAGAGGTCACACAACTGGATATAGAAACTTTTTCTTTATTAAATTGGTGAACGTGGTCACGTAGTGACTCTCTCTTTCTCTGCACCACTTCATACAAGTCATTTGTGGTCTTTCCAAATTTTCTTCTTCTCACAAACTGTTCGACGAATCAGTCAGTTAAGGATGCAAAATAATCGATTCAGCCATTTGGCCGGTTTACAAACCATTGTAAAACATGCCCAGTTAGACTCAAACCGAAACCTTGTCCATAGTCGCCTCCCGGTATTCTCTTGCGATGGAAGTAGTATATATTTGCTGCTTGTGTTATGCTATGTGGTTGTCGGGGTCATTCGTTCAGTCATACATATTCGTCGAAGGAAAGGTAAACTTCTTCACCATCTCTACAAGTGCGATCTTGTCTGGGATTGGAGTATCCATGTAAGAGTCGGGAGCACTCTTTGTGATTTGAGGAACAATCCCGGGAAGTCGTGTAAGTCGGGCCTCTATTTCTTCAAAAGGTTTTAGGAACCTATTGTTCATGTCATGAACATCCGTCGAGTGGCCTATTGCTTGGTCAAGGGGTGCACCCAAAGGTCGGATTATTTCAGGTACTACGTTCTGGTGTTGCATGATCGCTATGTCGCCTACTCCATTCGGAGTTTCATCCAGCGATTTCATTGGATTGATAGGTGTTCAAAACCAAGTACGGTTACGGGCGTCAACCTCCCTTTCAATTACGACCAGAGATGCGTTCTCTGTTCGTAGGGAAGAGTTTTATGCTTTAAGTTGAGCAAGTCGCTTTTCATTCTTTTCAATTAGACCATGAGTGACTCCAGTTGAGTCCCAAGATCTGTCGGTGTACCTATTGTAGGCACCCCATCTGTAATTCCTCCGTTCGTCATATCTCATGTAGTCAAAACACTGCCCCTAGCCTCGATTCCTTGTTGCATCACCAAGTACACTAGAAATTCTCCTGAAGTGACGGTAAATGTGCACTTCGTCAGATTCAGGTTCATTCCATACTTGTTGATGACGGAGAAACATTCTCAGAGATGTCCAATATGATCGTCTTCTTACAACAACTTGACTAACATGTTGTCGATATATACCTCCATGGTTTTATCGAGCTGTTTGGAGAACATTTTATTGACCAACCTTTGGTAGGTCGCTCCGACTTTTTAACCCGAATGGCATTACCTTGTAGCAGTACAACCCTCTGTCTTTTATAAAGGCCGTCTTGTCCCTGTTGTTAGGGTGCATGAGTATTTGATTATATCCCGAGAAAGCGTCGAGGAATGGGATCATATCTTTGCCCGCGGTTGCCTCACCAGTCGGTCTATGTGCGGAAGAGGGAAACTATCCTTTGGGCATGCCTTATTCAGGTCGGTGAAATTCACGCATACTCGCCACTTCCAGTTCTTCTTCTTCACCACTACAGGATTCGCCAACAAATCGGGATACTTAACCTCGATGATCGATCCGGCTTTCATCAATCGGTCTACCTCCACGTTGACCGCCTCAGCTCTTTCTGGTTCGAGCTTCCTGCGCTTTTGGCAGACCTGTTTGTAGGTTGGATCAATGTTTAGTTCGTGGAATGTTACGTCTATCCCTATCCCCGTCATGTCGTCCATCGACCATGAAAAAGTATGTTTGGTCTCTTTCAGGAAGGCCACCAATTCTTTGAAAATATCTCTCTCAAGTTTTGCTCTAGTCCCTACACATTGATCTGGGTTGTTAAGATCGATACAAAACTGCTTTACTTTGCCCAATTCGTGGCTGCCTGGTTCTGCTTAATTCGCCGTTGTGTCGCATGTGTAAAGAGCTCGGATCTGCAGTTGTCGTTGCGGCTGGGCTCTGCGTAATTTATTCTCGGTTACATGGCACAATCGTGCAGTTAATTGACTTCTGTACACAGTTACTATGCCATCGTCTACTGGGAATTTAATGCACTGGTAGTAAGTTGATGGGACGGCTCGCATCGAGTGGATCCACGGAGTGCCGAGGATGATGTTGTACATGTCTGGTGCGTCCACGACTACGAATCGTGTCTCCATCTTCAGCCCCCTAAGTATGTACTAAGCTCGATTGTTCCTATTAATATCATATTCGCTCCATTGAAAGCCGTCAAAGGTTGCTTTGACTTCGTCATTCGTGCCTCGGAGAGCCCCATCTTATCGAACAATCCTTTGCAAAAGACATTCACCATGCTCCCGTGGTCGACAAGAGCCCGTGCTATTTCGCAGTCATCCAATATTAACTCCAGTACTAGGGCATCGTTGTGTGGGTGATTGACGTGTCTCGCTTTGTGCTCGGAAAACGCCATTACTGTGTCATGCGATGCCGGTGCCCCTATTTCGTTAGTTCTTGAGCTTACCCGTCTACTATGGCTCTTGATAGACCGAACCGAATTGTTGCAAAATGGGTTTGCCCCCATTATCATGTTGATTCGCTTCCTTGCTGTTGGCGGTTCTGCAATCTCTGAGCTCCACTGTTCTCTGTCTCGCTTTGAGGGACCTGTGCAATTGTGGTGCCGCGCTCGTGCAGGCAGGCCATCCTTTTGGGCTAGGTCCTCCTACCAGTACTTGTTGAACAAGTATTTTTTGAAGCTATGACATTCGTCTGTCGTATGGCCCGTGGCGTTGTGATATTCGCAGTATTTTTCTGATGCTTTAGCTTCACCATTTCTCGTCCAAGTGTTGGATCGTGGCCTGTAGCCTGCTCATGAGCTCCCGTCTTGACTCCTTCCTCCAGTAATTTGGTATGATCGATGTTTAGCTGAGCTTCCATCAGGGCGAGAACTCCCACATGGTCGCCGCACGTCCTTTTCATCCCGCGATTTTTCATTGGAGGTCGGTTTTGAAACTGCAGCGTGCTTTTCTGCGTATTCCTTCTTTTCTTTGAGGCTCAGTGAAGCACAACTTCCAGGGAGACAGGTTAGTTCAGCATCAGGTCTTCCCGGAAGGGGGAGTTGTACCAGAGAGCGTTCCTTAGTGCCGCAATTCCTGCCTCGTCGCTTTCGACGATGTTGGAAATTACCGACTTGAACTTAACTAAGAATGAACGTAAGGATTCATCATTCTTTTCTGACATGGTCCAGAGGTCGGCATATGAAGCTCCCTTCTCGATGTACATCAAGTAATGCTTAATGAAGGCCGTTGACAACTCGTTAAAGCTGTCGATGGTATTGGCCTTCAGGCACAAGAACCAATTAAGGGCAGCTCATGACACATTTTCGACGAAGAGCTGACAGTACCCACAATCTTTATTGTCTGCCCCGAACTTGACCCTGCCCATTGCTATGGAAAATGCTGTCATATGAGTTCGATGGTCCGTTTTCCCATCATAAGGTGCGATCTTAAGCTTGATGCTCAGTTTGGTCGCGCTTATGATGCGGTGCGTGAACGATATCTTTTCTGTTTCCTCTATTCCTTTGCCGACTTCTGGCGCCGAGCTGGTTGCGTTGTGGATCTGGGATTACATTGTTCGGAGCTCAGTCGTGGCTTGGGCAAGGGTTTGCCTCAGCGTTGAGAGCTCGACGTCCGTCTGCACGTGCGCTCCCCCTAGGTCTGACTCTTGCCAACCTAGTGTATGACCGTCGCTTGACCTTTGGGTGATGTTCATCACCTTGTGGTCAGGTCAGGTGGTTGGATCTTGTAGCCTCTGAGGCGATTGCGACGATAGAGAATTCAACCTTGCATGTTGAGTGGCCTGGATTTGAGCCAATTCCTCCAGCCTCTGCCTTGATTTTTGTTCCTGCGCTTCCTGTCTTTCGTTCGCCTCTAAGAGGAGAGCAAAGATTCCCTGCATATTCTCGGGCAGCTGAGCCAGCGCCTCATGTACGTAGACCGTCTGCGCTGCTTGGTCTTGGGCCCGACCTCCTGTCTCCGCGACCCCGTTGTTTGGGTCGTCATTGATCAACTGTGGTGGTGGCATGCGATTACCCTCGTTCTCTCTACGTTGTTTCCAGACATTATTTCTTGAAATCACCAAAGAAAGAACGACCGGGTAAAAGTAGAACGTAATTGAGTACGAATTTACCTGAGGTTCGGTTGTGGAAGTCAGATGTAGCGAAGCGGAATCCCCGCTCCTTCTAGCGCCAATTGATGGATCTCAGAATCCTTCTCCGAACCAAGGTGTTCAATTTGTAATGAGAATGCTAAACAATGTGAATATTTTATTGAATGTATTGACGGAACAATGGAATACAATGCTATAACTAATCAATATGAAAGCTTATTACTTTGTTCAAGAGTTTTTTCGTTTCCCCTTTCCTTGTGCTCTTCTTCCTCCTTTTATCCTTCTCCAGTATGTGTAACCGCCGTTAGATATTTTCCTCAGGATCTTCCCTCATCAATGTGTTAGTTAATATATTCTGATTCTGTTGATTTTGTTGACTATTCTTAGTGATTTGGGTCTTCTCTTCTCTTCCGCCCCATACTCTTCTTTGCATTCTCTTTGATTTCGTTAGGGGCCTTCTTAGCCCATAGCCGATTCTTGATTTGCTTTCGCGGTTATTCAAACCGGATTTGGTAGGGTGGAATCCACCTCAATCACAAACCGAAGAGAAGAAGAAGCTTACTGAAAATAAAGAAGATCATATGAAGAAAAACTACTCGAACAAGAAGGTAAATCTTTCAAATTTAATATTTTCTGCAAAGACACTGAATGATAAATTTTAACTTTTCTTATACAAAACAATAACCGACTAAACTATTTTACACCAAATATGTATTTTGATTTTTATTTTTTTCTCTCTTTAACCTATTAAAGGTACTTTGTAAGCTAAATATGATGATGATGATGACAAGAATGATTATAGCTAAATAGAATGTACCGAAAGAAGAATAGCATAAATTTTTAACAAATCAGTCAATTAATCAAATTTTTGGTTTTCCTATTCTGGACATTTGGATTTCATGTCGTGGTTCTTTTGTTTTGGATTTTATAGTTTTTTTACTATTTAATAGTAAATGAAATAAGTTGGAGTTTAGTGATGTGTTAGTATTTTTGTGGTTTTATTATGTTTTTACTCGAGATTTATGGTTTTCAATATGTATTCGGATCTTTTTGGTGCGGATTTGTATTCTTTAGTGATTTTACAGGAATCGAGCATGGATATGCGAAAAGAATGCATTTTGGATGGATTTCAAACATGGAAGAAAATTTTATTGAAGGCTGAAAAATCCAATCAAATGGACAAGGATCGATCGATCCTTGTCTCAAGATCGATTGATCCCTATCCCGTTCATTGGACCAATTTTACCAAGAACCAAACCGAAATTATCTTGAACCGGATCTCATTACTAAAACCTACACTCGTGTTTCTTGTATCATTATGCTATTTTCTAAGTTTTTGAGAGCAAGAGAGAGAGAGAGATTTGTAACCTAAGGAGAAGAATCATCTTCCGTACTTCGAATCCGAGAAGAATGATGAACCTTACTCTTTGTATATTGATTAATACAATAATGTCTCTCTTTGATTTGATTTGTGTTGATTCTCTGATCATGAGTGAGAAGTTTATTCATTGGGTTTAGGGTTCTCGCATAGGGATTCATGAATTGTTGACNGATGAACCTTACTCTTTGTATATTGATTAATACAATAATGTCTCTCTTTGATTTGATTTGTGTTGATTCTCTGATCATGAGTGAGAAGTTTATTCATTGGGTTTAGGGTTCTCGCATAGGGATTCATGAATTGTTGACATAGAATTGTATGATTAGGGATTTAATCAATTGGATTTCATCAATTGGATCTTCATCTAGGATTTTTCGTAATGCATTAAATTAAACTGATCACTTAGTTTCTGATATTAGGTTGCTTAATGCCTCGAAAGTGTTTGTTTAAATGCCTGAAAGAATCCTAAATGAGCAATTCATCTTAAGCCAATGGAAGTTGATGATTAAGTGAACTGTGAACCTATCAAACTCGTTTAGAATGCATGATTAGAATTCGAGAGTCAACGGTAGCTAGTCTCGAGGTTTCTAATATATAGGGAATTGATACTATTGAAGTAGATCAATTCTACAATTGTGTTTGAGTTCAAGACGGTTTAAAACATGTTCCCTAATCAATAATTCGAGTCTTCAATGAAAATTTTTTCTTGAGAATACCCGATGTCCAACTCTTCTTTCATTGATTTACAACCCCGCTATTTGATCTGAAATTCTACGTGCTACCTTTGGTCTTTGTGGATTCGATCCCGAACCACTACAACGTACTTCTGTGCGCTTGCAGTGTTATCTCGGGCGAAAACCTGAGCTATCAAGTTTGTTGGGGCCGTTGCCGAGGACCAATAGGTCGCCTTAGAACCTAGGATCATTGCGTGTCGAAGGCATTTTTCTTTAATTTTTTAATCTCTTCTTTTCTTCTTTGTTTTTGTCCTCTCAGGTGCATGAACAGGCCTCACATTAGAAGCTAAGGAATCGCTCATCTTCTCGAGTTCGAGCCGGAACCAGGGCGTCTAGAGAGACATAAGAAGAAGGAGAAGTTGCTGAAGGTTATTGAGGAATTAGAGTTTGCTGAAATCATGGGTGATAACATGGGAGAACACATTAAAGTTCATCAAAATCCTCTCCTTTCTGGAGTCGTTCCAGGAGGTGATCCACATGCTGGTGGTGGTGCTAATGTTTGTGCTAATGCTTGTGCTCAGCAAATTGGCGACCAAAATGTTGCAGCTGAGAGGAAACATCGAGTAAATCAACCTCAACGGAGGATGACTCTAGCGCAATATGACACTCTGGAGGCTTTCTATGCGAATCTTGCTGGGATTCGTCCGCCTCCCATTGATAGAATAGACTTTGAGATCAAGACTGGTCTTATTTACTTGGTGCAGCAGAATCAGTTTCATGGGTTGCCATCACAAAACCCAATGAACCATATGGATAAATTTGAAGCCATCTGCAATACTATCCAGCACAACGGAGTATCTGCTGAAGCTCTGAAATGCAGGTTGTTCAGTTTCTCTCTGAATGACAAAGCTACAATATGGTATAACAGTCTAGAGCTTGATTCTCTGACGACATGGGACGAGATCAAGGCTGCCTTCCTTGGGCATTTCTTCACAAAATCAAGGTCTATGTCTCTCCAAAACAAGATTGTTGGATTTCACCAATTGGGTTCTGAGAGTTTTCATGCAGCTTGGGAGAGATTCAAGGAATACCTCAATGATTGTCCTCATTAAGGGTTCTCAGATTGGAATCTCCTCAACATTTTTTACAATGGGGTTCAGGAGAAATATCAGAATGCTATGGACACCGTGAAAAACGATGATTTCATGACCAAGACTGTGGAGGAAGCTTATATGTTGTTGAATAACATGGCGAATAGTCAGGCCAATCGAAGATCAAATTTTGACCATGGTAGAGTAGTTGTATCATCAAATGCAAAGAGAATTGATGATCTACAGTCAAAGCTCGATTAGCTAATGAGGAGAGATTAGCAAGGAGTTAACTTTTTTGGGGAGCAGAATGATGCACATGTGCTTCAAGAGCAAAAAATGGGACAATTATATCATGAGTTCATGACTAAGGAGGTGAATGGTGGACAAGCAGATGTAAATTACATTGGAGGTTAAGGGAACTTTGGTAATAGAGGTTTCAACCAACAGAACCAATTCCAGAACAAGCAATTCCAACAGAATCCGAGTATCTTCAACTCCGGGTTTCATAACAAGAATCAATACAGTGGCTATCAACAGAAGCAGTTTGGTTTAGAAGGATTCAAGAATAACTATCACTCGGAGTATCAGAATCAGAACCAGGGAAAATCTTCTACATCTTCTGAAGATAGTGATCTGAAACAAATGCTCCACCAAGTGCTGGAAAATAAGACTGAGTCTGCTGCGGAAATCAATCAGAAAGTCGATAGCATGTACACTGACTCCAATGGGAAGTTTAAGGCTATGAGTGTTCGAATGAAGATGCTCTAAACACAGGTTGCTTAGACTTCTGCGAGCAACAGAGCTCCACGAGGTGTCATTCCAGCCAAATCGGAGAAGAATTCGATGGAATACTACAATGCTATTACGGTTCGAAGTGGAAAAGAAGAAACAGGCTCATCTAGGACAGAAGGACATGAATCGATCGACCCATGCCCTAGGATCGATTGATCCTTGTACAATTCCACCTCGATAACAACTGGACAGAAGGACAGAATTCGAGCGATCACTATCCCTGAATCGATCGATCCGTATCATGACACGGGTTCGCCAGATTTTCGTGATGAATCGAAGTCACATGAGGTTGAGGATGAGTATGTACCACCCCCACCTTATGTTCCCAATCCTTTGTATCCTTCCAGACCCCATCAAAAGATCAAGGAACGCGAGTATGAGAAGTTGAAGAATCTAGTTGGTGAATTACATGTGCGATTTCCTTTCGTAGAAGTAGTCAAGATGGTACCTTCTCTTAAGAGGTACATGTAGGAGATTATTTCATACCACATGACTTAAGAATAGGGTGTATTGGTTCTTACTGCGAACTGTAGCACAATTCTTCATAATATCACAACCGAGAAACGCGAAAATCCACGTCCTTTTGTTTTTCCTTGCAGGATTGGATCTCTTACCTTCGAGAGATGTGTGTGTGACATGGGCTCTAGAGTTAGTTTGATGCCACTCCCAGAGGCTGAATATGGTGAACTATAAGCCCACGAAGATTTCCTTGATACTTGCTGATAAATCAATTCGGAAGCCAATAGGTATTCTCGATAACATTCCTATTGGTATTGGGAAAGGCTATGCATACACTGATTTCGTAGTTTTGGAGCTTGATGAATAACCCAAAGATCCTATCAGCTTGGGTAGACCATTCTTATCTACTGCTAGAGCGATGATTGATGTTCAAAATGGTCAGATTGATCTCCAGTTGGGGAAACTAGATGTGCGTTTCAACCTCGAGAAGTCAACTAAGACACCTACCATTGATGGACATACTTTTTGGGTGGACACATTGACTGATGTGATTGAGGAGGCTGTGGAGGAACCTTACATAGAGGATTCTTTTCACATTTCCTTATCAAAAATTGACGAAGAGGATGGTTTATTGAGTAAAGATGCATTGGAGATTACTGAAAAGAATGATGTCGAAGAAGTCTTTGATGAAGACGTTCGTTCTACAGTGAGAAAACTCAAGACCAAAAAGAAAGTTAAGCAGAAAGATCATAATACTGTGGAGAGTTCTGAATTGACCTTCACTCCTCTAAGATGCGATGGAAGTGCGATTGAGTACAAAGTGAAGCGTAAAGGCAGATTCAGACCTTTCTCCAAGGTCAGAGCCATCCTTACACCAGCGCTTAAAGAGAAGGGGGAAGTTGCTGTAAGGAAAGCGATGAGCAACATCTCGAGCTGAAGATTTTTGCTGGTGGAGGTTGCTTCGGAGCAAATTCAAAGACCCTTCCAGACTGATCATCGCTATTACAATCAGGCTCGTGACTTTAAACAAGCGCTGAGTGGGAGACAACCCACTAGGTAGTTGTCTTTTTCATTTTAGTTAGTTTTATAGTGTTTTTGGTCTTTTTGTTTTGGTTTTTGGTGCTTTGGACGTTTTTCGTGTTTTTAGCCTTTGTACTGCAGGAAACAGGTCACCAGACAGAAGGATAGGGATCGATCGTTCCCTGTCCATGGATCGATCGATCCCTGTCTCATTTACGCGGCTACATCACACGTTCTCAAGTAAG
This sequence comes from Anastatica hierochuntica, assembly GCA_900406275.1. Taxonomy (NCBI): domain Eukaryota; kingdom Viridiplantae; phylum Streptophyta; class Magnoliopsida; order Brassicales; family Brassicaceae; genus Anastatica; species Anastatica hierochuntica. The sequence continues at coordinate 25,931 of OVAN01002921.1, forward strand.
TTTGCTCTTCCCCTTTTCTTTTCATCTTGATTTTATTTTTTTTTCTTGTTATTTGGTACTTACTCCTTCTTTGGATTGTTTCGCACCGAGAGGGCGTGAGATAAATTTAGGGGAGGTTACTTATGTTTTTCTTTTTCTTTTGGTGTTGTTTGAGTCATTTTTATGTTTTTATTGAGTCACTTTATGGATTGTTTATGCTTTATGATGATTTCAGACAATTATCTATGCTCATTGCACTTATTTATATTCTCATTGATCATTTCATTTAATCTTTTAGCGCAGGTAAACCAGAATAACTCATGACTAAACTCCCCACCAGAAATCTCTGAAACTCAGGCTTTTGTCTGAAATGTTATTAACTCTATTTTATTTGGCTTACTAATGAACTTAATTGTTTTGATCCAGGAACTTGAAATCAGAAATCAAACCCATCATTCAGGATTACATCCCCATTTTTCTACCATTCTTTTTGGTAACTCTACGTGACCAGACTCATCTTTAGTCTGGCACCACACCCTTACCTTATATCCTTGAATCTCCATGCATTTCTTTTTGAACTTATATGCACACATTTATAAAAAAAATTGAGAGAATATTGTAGACATGATCCTTCTAATTACTTAGGTAGGATTGAACATTTTAGGTGGTTTAAACACTATCCTGAGTGTCTGATTTCTCGGTGTTGGGTGTTTTGGAGGCGTTGATGGATATGTTGCATTTCTTCATGATGTGTGAGTGTTTTAAAAGTTAAAAATGTTATTGATAAGCTAATTTTTACCAGATTTTCATTCTCTGTAAAAAAATTAAAATTCTTTTCTAATTCTTCATATCTAGTTTAGAAATTAGCATTAGCATATTATTTTGTTGATTGATTTCACCTTGAAGTTTGCACGTCTTCGGTTTACTTTTGATTGGTGGTCTGTACTTGGGTAGTTAGGGAACATGGATATCAATATACTCTTACTCTCCTGCGATTTTGCATAATGTCTTGCATCCTTACGCTGTTTTTGATACCCAAAACACTCTAAGCCTCACCACAAAAATCCTTGAATACCTAGCCCGATTTCCTGATTACGAGTTCTTCGGTGAAATAGTTTCACGCCTATCTTGAAAGAATGTAGAGAGTTATTAATATGGAATTCGAGTTTGTAGGCTCAGATTTTAGAGTATGGATGGGGTTGGGAGGTTATGCAGCGATTCTTGGGGACAATGTTCTAACTATTCTGAGTATATATGGTTAGCGAAAGTAGTGCATAATAAGGTTTTCTGATAGCATAAGATCCATTTAGTTTTCAAATTTCTTTTCTCGTAGGCTTAATTTCATTTTTTTACCGGAGGACAAGCAAAGATTCAAGTCTGGGGGATTTGATGTGTTAGTATTTTAGTTTTCTTATTATGGTTCTTACTCGAGATTTATGTTTTTTAGTATGTATTCGGATCTTTTTGGCGCGGATTTTTGTTCTTTATTGATTTTACAGGAATCAAGCTTGATGTTCAAAAAAAAGCACTTAGATGGATTTCAAGCATGGAAGGAAGTTTTCTTGAAGGCTGAAAAACCAATCAGATGGACAAGGATCGATCGATCCTTATCTCAAGATCGGTTGATCCCTGTCCCATTTACCGGACCGATTTTACGAAGAACCAAACCGAACTTATCTTGAACCGAATCTCATTACTAAAACTTAAACCCGTGTTTCCTGTATCATTATGCTATTTTCTGAGTTTTTGAGAGCAAGAAAGAGATTTGTAACCTAAGGAGAAGAATCATCTTCTGTACTTCGAATACGAGAAGAATTTTGAACCTTACTCTTTGTTTATTGATTAATACAATGACGTCTCTCTTTGATTTGATTTGTGTTGATTATCTGATCATGAGTGACTAGTTTATTCGTTGGGTTTAGGGTTCTCACATAGGGATTCATGAATTTTTGACATAGAATTGTATGATTAGGGATTTAATCTATTGGATCTTCATCTACGATTTTTCGTAATGCATGAAATTAAACTCATCACTTAGTTACTGATCTTAGGTTGTTTAAAGCCTGGAAAGTGTTTGTTTAAATGCCTGAAAGAATCCTAAATGAGCAATTCATCTTAAGCCAATGGAAGTTGATGTTTAAGTTAATTGTGAACCTATCAAACTTGTTTAGAATGCATGATTAGAATCCCAGAGTCAACGGAAGTTAGTCTCGAGATTTTTAATACATAGGGAACTGATACTACAGAAGAAGATCAATTCTACAATTGTGTTTGAGTTCAAGACAGTTTAAAACATGTTCCTTAATCAATAATTCGAGTCTTCAATGAAATTTTTCCTTGAGAATGCCCAATGCCCAACTCTTCTTTCATTTACTTACAACCCCGGTGCTGCTTGCTTGCTTACTTTACTTCTTAATTTCGATTTATCCCATCTCTTACTAAAAATCTTTTTCGCTTTAGCCCGCTATTTGATCTGAAATTTTATGTGCTACCTTTGGTCTCTGTGGATTCGATCCTGAACCACTACAACGTACTTCTTTGCGCTTGCAGTGTTATCTCGGGCGAAAACCTGAGCTATCAAGTTTGCTGAAATCATGGGTGATAACATGGGAGAACACATTAAAGTTCATCAAAATCATCTCCTTCCTGGAGTCCTTCCAGGACGTGATCCACCTGCTGGTGGTGGTGCTAATGTTGGTGGTTAAGAAATTGGCCAGCAAAATGTTGCAACTGAGAGGCAACAACGCGTAAATCAACCTCAACGGAGGATGACTCTGCCGCAATATGACACTATGGATGCTTTCTATGCGAGTCGTGCTCGGATTGTTCCGCCTTCGATAGAGAGAAGAGACTTTGAGATCAAAACTGGTCTTATTAACTTGGTGCAGCAGAATCAGTTTCATGGGTTGCCATCACATAGTCCAATGAACCATATGGATAAATTTGAAGCCATTTGCATTAGTATCCCGCACAATGGAGTACCTGTTGAAGCTCTTAAGTGCAGGTTGTTCAGTTTCTCTCTGATTGACAAAGCTACGAGATGGTATAATAGTCTAAAGCATGATTCTTTGACAACATGGGACGAGATCAAGGCTGCTTTCCTTGGGCATTTCTTCACGAAATCAAGGTATATGTCTCTCCGAAACAAGATTGCAGGATTTCACCAATTGGGTTCTGAGATTTTTCATGCAGCTTGGGAAAGATTCAAGGAGTACCTCAATGATTGTCCTCATCATGAGTTCTCAAATTGGAATCTCCTCAACATTTTCTACAATGGGGTTGAGGAGAAATATCAGAATGTTATGGACACCGCGAGCAATGGTGATTTCATGACCAAGACTGTGGATGAAGCTTATATGTTGGTGAATAACATAACAAATGGTCAGGCCAATTGAAGATCAGATTATGATCATGGTAGAGGAGTTGTATCATCAGATGCGAAGAGAATTGATGATTTTCAGTCAAAGGTCGATGAGCTAATGAGGAGATATCAACAAGGAGTGAACTTTGTTGGTGAGTAGAATGAAGCACCTGTGCTTCAAGACCAGAAAATGAGACAGTTGTATCATGAGTTCATGACTGAGGAGTTGAATGGTGGACAAACAGATGTTTATTACATTGGAGGTCAAGAGTATTTTGGTAACAAAGGTTTCAACCAACATAACCAATTCCAGAACAAGTCATTCCAACAAAATCCGAGTGTCTTCAACTTCGGGTTTCTAAACAAGAATCAGAACAGTGGCTTCGAAAACAACGGCTATCAACATAAGTAGTTTGGTTCAAGAGGATTCAAGAAAACCTATCAGTCGGTGTATCAAAATTGGAACCAGGGACAATCTTCTATATCTTCTGAAGATAGTGATCTGAAACAAATGTTACACCATGTGCTGGAATATCCGACTAAGTATGTTGTGAAAATTAATCAGAAAGTTGATAGCATGTACAGTGACCTCAATGGGAAGTTTGAGGCTATGAGTGTTCGAATGAAGATGCTGGAATCACAGGTTGCTTAGAATTCTGCGAGCAATAGAGCTCCACCAGGTGTCATTCTAGCCAAACTGGAGAAGAATCTGACGAAATACTTCAATGCTATTACGGTTCAAAGTGGAAAAGAGGAAAAAGTTTTGTCCAGGATAGAAGGACTTGGATAGATCTATCCTTGCCCTAGGATCCATCAACAATTGTCCAATTCAACCTCGATAACATCTGGACAGAAGGACAGGGATCGATCGATCCCTGTCCCTGGATCGATCGATCCCTATCCTGATATGGGTTCGTCGGATTTTCGCGATGAATTGAAGGCAAAAGAGGTTGAGGATGAGTATGTACCACCCCCGCCTTACATTCCCAAGCCTTCGTATCCTTCCAGACCCCGTCAAAACATCAAGGAACGCGATTATGAGAAGTTGAAGAACCTAGTAGGTGAATTACATGTGCGATTGCCTTTAATAGAAGCAATCAAGATGCTACCTTCTCTTATGAGGTACATGAAGAAGATTCTTTCAGATCGCATGACCTTAGAAAAAGGTGTTTCGATTCTTACTGCGGAGTGTAGCATAGTTCTTCAGAATATCGTACTGGATAAACACGAAGATCCATGTCCTTTAGTTTTACCTTGTAGGAATTGATCGCTTACCTTCGAGAGATGTCTGTGATACTTGGGCTCTGGAGTTAGTTTGATATCGTTTTCTGTCTTGCAAAGGCTCAATATGGTGAATGATAAGCCCACGAAGATGTCATTGATACTTTTTGATAGATCAATTCGTAAGCCAATAGGTATTCTCGATAACATTCCTGTTCGTGTTGGGAAAGGCTATGTATACACTGATTTCGTAGTCTTGGAGCTTGACGAAGAACCCAAGGATCCTATCATCTTGGGTAGACCATTCTTATCTACTGCTAGAGCGATGATTGATGTTCAAAATGGTCAGATTGATCTGCAGTTGGGTAAACTATATGTGTGTTTCAACCTCGAGAAGTCAACAAAGAAGCCTACCATTGATGGGTATACTTTTTGGGTGGACATATTGACTGATGTGATTGAAGAGGTTGTGGAGGAACCTTAACAGAGGATTCTTTTGACATTTCTTTATCACAAATTGACGAAGAGATGGTTTATTGAGTGCTGGTGTCAAAAATGGTCATCTCGAAATCAACGTCCAAGATCGCATCTCTAATCGGACTTACTCGGAAACATGACCAACATCTAGACTCACCGCCATCTAGACTAAACGTCTTCTAGGCTTACTGTCTTCTAGACTTATCGTCATCAAGACTTAACGTCTTCTAGACTT
>OVAN01002922.1:0-11731 GCA_900406275.1 Anastatica hierochuntica
TATGGATTTAATCCCACCTCACCTTTGGATCTAATGCCTTTACCTTTGAGTTGAAGAGCTAGTGTTGATGGGAAAAAGAAAGCAGAAATGGTAAAAGAAATTCACGCCAAGGCTATAAAGAANAAGAACATCGAGGATAAATTGAAGTTGTATGCAAAGCAAGCAAACAAAGGGAGACATCAACTGATTTTCAATGTTGGAGATAAAGTTTGGGTGCATATACGCAAGGAAAGGTTTCCAAATGAAAGGAAATCTAAACTGATGCCAAGAATTGATGGTCCCTTCAAGATAACAAAACGAATCAGCGACAATGCCTACCAACTTGACTTGCAAGGTAAGTACAATGTGAGTTCAAGCTTCAATGTTTCTGATTTGGTTCCACTTTTGCAGAAGATTCAGATTTGAGGAAAAATCTTTCTCAAGAGGGAGGGGATGATATGATCATGGAAGCAAGAACAGAGCTGGAGCATGAACCAGGACTTAAAAAAGAGCTTGTAGCTGAGGGAGCGCTGACCATTCCAAATGGACCTATAACTCGAGCTAAAGCTAAAGAACTCAAGGCAACTATAGGAGGGATTCTTATGCACACTTGGAGCCACAAAACAGAACTGATCCGAAGTGGAGAAAGAATCAACCAAAACACTCTAATCACTATCCACACTAAATGATCTCAACAAATGGGAAGAGTGTCTCGGTTCCACTCTTTTTCCCTTGTCAAGTTTTGTCCCAATGGGTTTTTCTTGATAAGGTTTTTAACGAGGCAACTATTTCACGTCACAATTGCCCATTTGTTGAAGATAAAAACCCAAGGCATATTACTAGCAATGAAGCCACACCTAAGGAGGGAAAAGGAACCAATTTTATGTTCAAAATTCATATTTAATATTGTTGAAATTTCCTAGGACTTGTGCATGTACAAGTCATTAAAAACTCATTTCTCTCTCTTTTCTCTTTATAATTTCGTGATCTATGTAGTAGAAACAACAACAACCTTTTTTTTAATCAAATCTCTTTCTAAAAGTTGTTCAGTTGTTGTTGTGTATATCCAGCATAAATTCTCAGAATTCTTTGGTATTTCCATTGAGTTTATAACTTATCAAATCAAGAGCTTTTCCGCAACTCTTGTGTGATCCATCCTCCACATCCCTTGTGTTCAATTCTGAACAGCAAGGCTTATCCCAATCTCATCCAGTTCTATAGTTCGATCTAGGGAAGATCTCTCCGAGATCTCATCAAAGTCAAAGCCTGATATACACCTGAAACAATATCTGTCACAACCCTGCACACTCGACAAACCATTATATCTTATATACACCAATTGATTTTCTTAAGGTGAAAAAAACGATTAAAATCCAATGGTTTTGTGAATAAATCAGCTAATTGTAAATCTGTGACAATATGTTCAATCACTACATGTTTCTCCTCCACGAGCTGTCTGATAAAGTGGTGCCTTATGTCAATGTGTTTTGTCCTTGTGTGTTGTATTAGATTTTAAGATATGTCAATAGCACTTTTGTTGTTGCAGTAAACCAAGAACGATCCAAAGTCCATTCCGTAATCAGCTGACATCTGCTTCATCCACATGAGTTGTGTGTAGTAGCTTCCCATAGCAATGTATTTAGCCTCTGTTGTAGATAGAGACACAGAGTTCTGCTTCTTGCTCAGCCACAAAATCAGGTTGTTTCCTAAGAAGAAACAACCTTCACTTGTACTTTTCTTATCATCCACACTTCCAGCCTAGTCATCATCACAATATCCAACAAGATTCTTGTAGTTTTTTTTGTTATTTTAAAAAAGAATAAAAATTACAACTTAATAAATTTCTCAAATCTTATTGTTGTTTCTTTATCAGTGGAATATCTTTGAAGAGGCAGCAAAAGTTTTTTTTTTCTATTTTGTTAAAGGAAGATAAAAGCAGATTGGATCAAAGAAAGAAAATTATGACCATTTATTGATCGACGATTTAAGTTGATGGTTTGTTAATCTAATATAGGATTTCACATAATTTAACTACTTGGTTCTTTTTTCGGTTGTTGTTTTTGAACTCTAGAGAGTATTTTTACCGTATTTTAAGATGTACTAATATAGTAAGAGTTAGTTAGAGAATTCAAGGGTCATGTAAACTTGGAAATTGTGTTTAGAGAAATTATCTAGAATGACTCTAATTTGCTTGTGATGACTAGTATAATTCTTTTTTTATTACTAGAATAACATAGGGATAAAGTGAAAAGACTAAAAAACGTAAAGAATTTTTTAAATAGTAATTAGCATTTTTAAAATGAAATTAAGAGTACATAATTGATAGAACTGAATTGAAATCAAATTTGGTTTGATATGATGATAATATTGATTTTGGTTTACCAAATAAACCAAACCATAATTTTATCAACTATAAAAAGTGAAATTGGCTAAACCAACCATCAATTTCTTCTTATTTTGAAGAATAAACAAAAATATAAAAAGGTGAAATTCGTTAAAAGAGAAATCATCATCTTCTTCCTCTCCATCTATTATTATTCGACACAATAATCGCCTCTCGATTTCTCATTTTTCCTCTTCATCTCTTCTTCTTCAATACCAGAAACAAAAAAGCTTCAGGCTTGTTTCATCTTCATCATTGATGGTTGAGTAATCACTTTGGCGCCTATATCCAACGGTTTGTGACAGCGTCTCCTCCGGCGCCAGATTCTTCAATTGTTTCTGAGACAGCTTAACGGTAAGAGTAACTCCAATTTATTACACAATTTTCTACTCAAAAATTGAGTAACTTTAAAATGGATTTGGGTTTTGCCCCAACCTTACTTCATTTCTAACTCCAAAATGGAATAACTCCAAAAAGGTTACCTCCAAAATGGAGTGATGAATAAAATTACTTCTTTTATGGAGTAATCTTATATTTACTCCATTTCGGAGTTGAAACTGGAGTGGGGTTGAAGCAAATTGAAATAAAATTAACTTCATTTTAATGTTGCTCTATTTTGGGGTGGAAAATGAAGTTGGGTTGGAGATGCTCTAAGAATCCATCTATTTATATCTTTATCTTGTGAGACAGATTCTAAAAATTGCTTACGAGACATATTTTTCAATTATTTTCGAGACAAATTCTTCAATTGGTTTCAAATTGGCTATGAAACCTCTATGTTTTTAAAAATTGACACATCTCTTTACGTCTTTATCTTACTAATTGTTGCGATGTTAGTGTCTTGTTAGAATGGCATCATCAAATTCTTCAAGACATTATCCAAGATGACACTATGCAGAGGGTAAATTGGCAACACGTAAAAATGAACCACAAATTTTTCTATCAAATTTGTGAATTTTTGAGGAGGAGGTTGCGTTCGATTTTTGGGAACATTTGAAAGAATTAGCTATTGGAATATTTTTTGAAGTTAAAAGGTGGAAGACACTTGGTGTTCGAAGGTTGTGCATCATTTGTTGAGGAATCAACTAGCCACAAAATAACCGAATGAGATATGGTGTTTAACGAAATCAATGCCTATCAGAGTATCCATGTACGAGTACACTAAGATTACTGGTTTAAATTGCGAGCAGTACGACGACAATGATCCATAGGTCTTGAAAAAATTTCTCAAGAAATCACGAGATATGAAAAAGAAGGAACCGAGTTATGAAGAAAGAGTCGGCGTTAATTAGAAAAAAAAACTAAATCGTGATTTGATTGTAATTAAGGTTTAAATTAGTAAACCAAAAAACGAAAATTCAATTACCAAATTTAGTCTGGTTTTCGAAAAAATCTCCCATGAGTGTATAAATCTACCGCGAATGTACAAATCTGTCACGTAAAACTGCCATCAATACCCAAGTTGTCTCAATAATTTTATTGTGAAAAATTTGTGATTTAAGTCTCTCAGCAAGGACGACGATTGGTAAAAAGAAAGCTATCATTATTAAAAAATCGATAACAAATAAGTGTTAGTTTTGTAAATAAATTTTGTTCAAAAAACTGCTATAACTATGGACTTGTTCGAAAAGCCTATTACGTCACAAATTTAAAAATATATTAGGGATTTAAAGTCTATATAACAAAACTACCATAGAAAACCTAGTCTACTAGGAAACAATAAATATGTCATAACACTTAAAAAATAGGGAAAATCAACTTATAAAAATATATATATGCTGCATTTAAACAAAACTATTATGAAGTGTAGCAAACTAACTAAAAAAACTATCATAAAAATTCTATCACACACAAAAAGTCTAATGTCACAAGTCTACCATAACTGGCAGATACATAGTTGGACGGAAAAAATGATTTTTTTGTCAAAAGAATAATAATATCATATCTTGTAATTCTGTTTTTTTTTCAAAGGGGTGAAAGGTATTTTAGACATCAAAAACATTCTAATAAATACAAAAAATGTTAAATTAGTCATTTTCAATTAAATTAAAGTCGTTTCAGTAAACTTCTCATGTTCTAAACTACACGAAAGATTTTGTTCTCATAACACATAAAAGATTCAGGTTAATTTATTGCATATGACCTATGAAATAAGCAGATTGAGCATTGAATAACAATATGAGAATAATTGAGGTCTTTTAACTTCTTTGCAAAACCAGAAATCATCAAAATTATTACAATATTGGTGGTTACTTGGAGATACAAAATTTTATATAATCATTTTATTCTTTTTATATTTTTGTTTAACTATCTGAGGTTAAAATTTGGAAAATTTCTTTTTCATATAAATTATAAATTGATTAATTAAAATACAAAATAAATTTACCTTTTCGAGTAAACCTGAAAAGTATGAAAAACTACGTACAAGAACTATTAAGATAAATCTCCTACAAGAAATTTAAAAGATTTCAGGCATTTTAAAATAATTGAATCAGATTTCTTTGTAATGTAAGAGCCATATTTAACATAAAATAAATTTTCCACAAAGCTAAAGTTAAAATAGTAACAAAATTTGAATAACAAAGACAAATAGAAATACTAACACAAATTGTCAAGAAACCAAAGATTTGTGTAAAAGATTTTCTTGTTTTATTTAGATAGCGTCTCTCGACAATATATACATGAATCTCTAACCTAGGCTTGATACACAAGAGATGTAAAAGTCTAATATACCCAAGTATCTACAAAAGGAATATTTACATATATATATATATATATATATATATATATATATGATCCCTCAATATCCCCTCTCAAGTTGGAGCATGGAGATCAAGAACGCGTAACTTGCCAATAAAAATATCAAATTCCTTCTTTTTAAGAGCTTTAGTGAAGATGTCAGCAAGTTGATCACGAATCGGAACATGTCGAGTAGCAATTGTACCTCGTATAATCTCATCATGAACATAATGACAGTTCCGTTCTATGCTTTGTCCTCTCATGAAAAATTGGATTAGCTGCAATGTGTATAGCCGCCTGGCTATCACAAAAAGAGTGGTCGGAGCAGCATGATAAACACCCATATCCTGTAGTAACTCCTTGAGCCAAACTATTTCCTGAACTATAAGAGAAATTGCCCGATACTATGATTTTGCAGACGATCGAGGAACAACATTTTGCTTCTTCGTCTTCCAGGAAATAGGCGATTCCGCAAGCTGCCCAATCAGAATCATACCAAACAACCACTGATAGATCCTTATTCGCATAAATAAGATTACCTTGTCCAGGATTCCCTTTCAAATAATGCACCACACGTAATGCAACATCCCAATGGGCTTGTTTCGGTTACTGCATAAATTGAGACATGATATGAACCAAGTATGAAAAATCCGGTCGAGTAACAGCGAGATAAATAAGTTGATTCACCAGCCGGCGGTAAGCCATAGCATCCTCAAAATCTGCCCCATCATCCAACGCCAAAGAATGATTTTGTTCTAAAGGAAATGCTGCATGCTTGGCATTCGTAAGACGCGAGTCAACAATAATATCAAGTGTGTACTTCCGCTGACACAAATAAATCCCAGAAGGCCACGAGCCAACTTAATTCCCAAAAAAATACTTGGAGACGCCAAGATCCTTCGTCTGGAAACACGTACATAAGTATTCTTTAAATGAAGAGATAAGAGAAAGCGAACTACCCATGATAATGAGGTCATCAACATATACCAAGATATCTAACCGACCAAAACTTTTTGCCAACGCAAAGAATGAGTAATCCTTCACGGATTGAATGAAACCAAATTTTTTCAAAGCATTATTCAGCTTGGCGAACCAATAGAATGGAGTCTGATGAAGACCATAAAAAGACTTCCGTAAATGACATACTTTGGTAGGATCAGAACCACGAAAACCTGGTGGAGGAAGCATATATACCTATTCTTCTAAATCACCATGGAGGAGTGCATTGTGTACATTCATTTGGTGAACTTCCTAATTCCGAGAAGCTGCAATCTGAAGAAAATAGTGAACCGTTTACATCTTCGTCACCGGAGCAAACGTCTTGTCAAAATCATTGCCCTCAACTTGACTATAACCACAAGATACAAGACGAGCTTTATATCTCTTAAGATTCCCATCAGAGCGTAACTTTACAGTAAATACCCATTTACTAGATATCATATGTTTACCCTTTGGTAGAGTTTCTATAGTCCACGTTTGATTAACCTCGTGTGCATCAATCTCACTTCGTATAACATCTCTCTAAAACTCATCGAGTATAACATCTTTATAGTTGTGTGGTACCTTATATGATGTGAGAGCATTCACAAATTAACACATAATGGGCTTAGGAAAAATGATTGTAATCAACGCAGGAAGCCATAGCATAAGAAGAAGGCGACTCTTTAATCAGTTTAGCAGATATTTTTTGTAGCACATAGTCTTTTAGATTTTACGGCAGTTTTCGATCGTGACGATCGCGACCAAGAACCATTTCTTGTGACGATGATGATGATAGGTCCTCAGGAGAAGATAAACCCGCAACATCTAACATTGCAGGACTTGAAGCAGAGGAAGAAGCCGTTGATGTATCAGGTGAAGCAAGTGCAATCGGAGACTCTGTCGTAGGCTATGTTTCAGCTGGTGGCTTTTGCAAATTAGTCTCGACCAAGGGAACTAGCTCAGGAGGCTCTGCATCAACACCATAAACCTCTGTGACAAACAACAGATCAGAGATAGCCGCCGAAGGTGATGACAGCTCAAGGAGTTCCAATGGAACAAAATCATTGTTAGAATTAGCAGAAAATTACTCGACATCGGAAAAGGAGAAACATCATCAGAACTATGGTTGATTGGAGGAGCTAAGAATGAAACTTTCGATTCAAAAAACACCACATCTCTCGACTTAAAGATCTTTCCCGTGGCAAGATTAAAAATTCACCACCCTTTCTTACCTTAAGGCTAACAAAAAAAACTCATTTAATGCTTCTTGAAGAAAATTTGTCTCCTTTGTGATGTTGATTATGAGCGTAACACACACAACCAAAGACCCGTAAATGGCTAAGCGGAGGAGGTCGACCATAGAGACATTCAAACGGCGTTTTGCCATGAAGCAGTGGAGTCGAAGTTCGATTAATCAAGCGGCAATCAAAATACACTCTCCCTAGAACTCAATCGGAAGAGAAGCCTGAAACCTTAATGCCCTTGCAACGTTAAGAATATGTTTGTGTTTTCGCTCCACAAGGTCATTTTGTTGTGGAGTTCCAACACACGAAGTCTCATGTAAGATTCCTTTCTTGCGAAAATAGGGTGACATACAGAGAAACTCGGTCCCATTTTCACTCCTAATGGTTTTAACTCGGTGAGAGAATTGAGTTTCAACCATAGATATGAAGTTCTGAAGTGTTTCCGAGACAACATGTTTCGTTGGTAGCAAATATAGCCAAACACTGCGTGAATGATGATCAATCACTGTGAGGAAAAAACGAGCACCGTAATGAGATAAAGTATGGTACGGTCCCCAGACATTAACACGAATCAACTCAAATAAAGCAGTCGTTTTTGTAGAACTAGTTAGAAAAGTACGAGTCTGTTTGGCGTAGACACAAATCTCACACACATTATTCGGTAAAACACTAGTAGAAGACAATCTAGAAATCGGTAAAAGCCCCAAAATACTTGAAGAAGGATGGCCTCAGCGACTATGCCACACTTCAAAAGACACTTTGTCCGCGTGATGCATTAATGCGCAAATTCCAACCCCCGCAGAAAGTATAGCCCATCCAACTGTTCAGCTACTCCAATCAGCATCATGGAAATGTGATCCTGAATGAGACAAAGTTTGTCAGTAATCTGAAGTAGACATGCCTTCTGACGAGCTAACTGTGACACAGAAATCAAATGACACTGCAAGCCATCCACAAATAACACATCTTTAACAGTAAGTGTCGAACTCAAAACCACAGATCCTTGAGGAGAAGCTAACGTGACCCGACCATCAGGTAACTTAACTGGTAACAGAATCACATCTCTGACATCGGATAGAAAAATCATGGAACCTGTCATATGATTAGTAGCACCAGCATCAATTATCTAAGAACTCAAAAAGAGTACCACTCAAAGTTTCAGATGATAATAGTTATCGTTCATTCAATATTGACACAAGAGTACGCTACTGTGCGTCAGTCAAACCAGTGAGATCGATGCGGTCCGAAGACGTAATAGATTGGAAGATTAATCACTGGCGGAGTCGTGGTCTGTAAAGCATTAACACGAGCTCCAACACTGCCCCAGGGTCGATTCCCATTAGTAGAAGACTCGTGTCCCTTAGCTGCATTCAAACGTCCACGTAGACGCTCTCCCACCAATCAGGATACCCCAACGATCAGAACCAATTTTAGGAGAGATGGCCATGTCGACCACAACTAGAGTAGAGAAGCTTCGTACGCTCTTCTCAAGAGATTGGCACAACACCAGACCCATTGTTAGAAACAAATTTGCGTGGAGTATAAGCTGCATATGCCATTGTCCCAACCTGATCTTCAAGAGCACATGATTTGTGCTTTGAATCTTATTCTTATTCTTTATGGAAATCTGATCTTCAAGACTTCAAGAACTCATGAAGTCGGTCCTCCTCACATTCCTTCTCAAGCTCCGCAGTAAACACACACGTATATATTCTGGTTTGGTGAAACTTAGCTAAGGTAGTCCACAGCTGCATCAATTTCCATAATAAGCTTCAATCGACAACCCTTGTTGTATACAAGTCGCAAGTTCAGGCTTGATGCGTTGCACTCTTTGGCCATTCTGAATAACGTCTCTTAATATGCTCCAAGTATTCACTCGCGATCTCAACTTTAGACAAATTAGATCTCATTGTGTCCGTAATTGTGAGTTTAGTCCAAGACAAGACCAACTCATTGTTGGTCCACCAATCTTCTACAACACCAGATTCCACGCTTGGTAAAGAGATCGTCCCATCAATGAACCCAAATTTCTTCCTAGCCTTAAGTGTCGTACGCAAATTACCAACCCATTCGTTATAACTCAAACCCTTGAGTAATGTTTGTGATATAACAGAGCCGGGATTATCGCTTGACGACAAATCATATGGAGAGATTGTGTGTCGTTGCCCATCAATTCTATTAGAGGCAACCACATCCTTCACCGCCGATAAGGATGAATCACCAGTTACTTCTTTCGTCATGATAACGTGTGTATGAAGAGAAGAGAATGAACTTATGAGCAAGTATAAGGAATCAAAGAAAAGAGGTGGAAATTGAGCAAAGAATTTGTGTTTTATTGCTCTGATACCATGTCAAAAAATCAAAGATTTGTGTAAAAGGTTTTCTTGTTTTATTCATATGGCGTTTCTCGACAATATATATATTCATCTCTAACCTAAGTTTGATACACAAGAGATGTAAAAGTCTAATATACCCAAGTATCTACAAAAGGAATATTTACATATATATATATATATATATGATCCTTCAATACAAATTGTTATCCTCCGTTTCAATGAAAAATATGATTTTATACTACCTTAATCTTGGCATTTTTCCCTTTTGATGGTCAACATTTAATCCTACAAATCATTATAAAAAACATTTAGTCCAACATATCGAATGTATAGTTTCTCATTATGTTTTCGCTCTTTATGAGCGTAAGTATATATATGATATTATCCCCCTTATAGTAGCATATGTTTTCTTTTTTTCTTTTTTGATAAATCTTATAGTAGCATAAGACATAGAGATAGTAAACGATACAGTTTTTGTGCTGCTAGAACTTAAAACCAAAAATTAACATTCATGCATTTTTGCATTTTTTGTTTTTTGTTTAGGCCATGAATATTTCTAGATTTTAGAATTTTTTTTGGTTTATAGATTATGGTTGTTAGATTTTAGTTTTTGATTATTTTATTTTTTGGAGTTTGAATAATTAAAAAAAGATTATAGAAGATAAACAAAAGTACCGTAACCAATAGTTGCTTTGGAAGAAACTCAATTATTATAGGGTGAATTTGTATTTTAACCAAAAAAATAATTAGTTAGGGTTTAGATTTCACAAAAATAATAATAATATGGTGTATTTACATTTTTTTGGCTTTTTCTTTTAACGAAAAAGAAAAAAAATGGGGTTAAAAGTGTCAAATTTTTTTTTAAAAAAATAGTCTTATTTTGTCAAATTATGGTTTTTTGGGTCATTTGACCTAATTTCTCAATATAATATAGTTATTTTCTAATTTAAAATGATGGAAAAAATAAAAAATATAGATTCCCTAATTTTTAGTAAAATTACTTTCTAAAAAGTTTGAATGACTAAAAACTAAAATTTTCAAAAATTAAACTAAAAGCCAATCCAGAAAACCACAAACAATCAATTGGGATTAACCCTTTTCAAACACAAGGTGAAATAAATGAAGGATTCTCAATAAAAGAATTCTAGACGTGTCTTACAATAATTATATACTTGAAAAAATAAGAAAGATGTGTAAGTATTTTTGAGCAAGGAATAAGGAAAAGGGTGAATTTGAGATTTAGCTAAGAATTTTTTTTTTTTTGATTGTGACAAAAAATAAAATAAAATATTGGGAGGTTTGTATTCATTTACCCTTAACATGCTAAGAAAGAAAAAAAAAACAAAAAGGTAGGGGTATGAGTTGTAAATTGCTTTTTTTGTGTGTTAAAAAACCAAATATAGTTTATTCTTTAGGTTTTTTTTTCGCCATAGTTTATTCTTTGGTTATCTATGCTATTTTTCCTAATGAAAACGAACAGGTGCTTCAGAGGAGACTAATGATTGATGGCCATGAACGGGTATTATTATAGACATGGATGTTTTCCTGTGTTTACCATATGATCACACCTATTGCAATGTTTTTTTCTTTGTTGTTAAAGAGTATTCTATTTAAATTGCAAAGAGTCACGGAACGATACAAACAATTACAATTGGTGATTGTTGGACCCGGATTTACACCAAACTTCTTCATCATTTATTGGGCGTTGATTTTTGGCTTGATTGAGTCAAAAATGTTAGTTGAAGATCCGCACAAATCTCGGAATCGTGCAAAGGAAGGAAAAAGTCAAAGTTAAGATAATGGAAGAGCACGTGCAACAACTTTTCACTCCTCTAAAAGACAAAAGATGTGGATCAAGGAGGGGGATTGGCTCTTTCCTCATCCTCTTCTTTAATTTATTTATAAAAAGGTCTTATACTAAATACTTGAAGAAGATCATTTTATTCATAATTCTTTGTAATGGTCGAATCATCTTCTTACTTCTTATTCTTCACGTTCACATGAATAAAACAATAAATATACTTATATTTTGATTTCTTCTCGTTCATTCAACAATTGAATTCGAATTC
>OVAN01002922.1:11755-31187 GCA_900406275.1 Anastatica hierochuntica
TTCTTTCTCAAATCTATATAAATTCTAAGTGTTGGATTCTGCATCCACAGTAACCTTTCTTACTTGTTTTATTTTATTTTTTTTCAGAGTGTTTAACTTGAGCGATTACTCCTTCTTCTTCATCTTCCCCAAGTTTATCTCTTCTGCAACTTTCGCAAAAGCTCTAACTTGAGCGATACGTGATTTTTTGTTTGCAGAGTGTTTAACTTGAGTGAATTTCCTATTTTCTTTTCATTCCATTCCGAAATCTTTTCGATCCCACCATGGATCAACGGAAAGAGGATTCTGGAGAAACGAAAGCTCCCCTCACTGGTCCGACAATCATGAAGATCAAACAAGAAGTCGAGGAAGAGATGACGAAGAAAAGGGAGAGGAAGGCTAAAGAGGCGAACCCTCCAAAAGCTTCCAAGCGACTTAAAAAAGGAGATGGCTCAAAAGCTCCTTCCACTGGTGCTACCTCCTTTGGCCCTCATCAGCCTTCATCCCTTACCGGGAAAGAAGTTACTAACCTGATGGTTGAAGCGGGAGGGCTGAAGGAGTTGGCCAGAGCATGTTCCTCCGACGAGTCTCCGGAGAACGTCCCTGATGGGGTGTTTTGCGTTCACGAGAAGTACATCTCTAAGTGTCACTTAAGATTTCCTCTTCCAACACTTCTTCTAGATATTCTTGATCACTACAAACTTGCTCTTCCTCAGTTGTGCCCCTCAGTTATTCGAATAGTGCACGACTTCATCACTAGGGCTAAAGAGGAAGGTATCGACCTTCAATTTCCCCATATGATGAGCCTCTACACTATCAAAGAAAGTCCTCCGACTAAGGGGGCAGGCGGGACCTATTACCTGCCTGCTCATCAAGGTCGCAACATCTTCAATTTCACCACTAACAATGAAGATTGGCGAAAGAAGTATTTCTTTGTTAGAATTGACCCGTCTACGGTTTCTATTGGTCCGAACCTCAAGAATGTTTGGTCTGATATTTCCGGTTAGGAATTCTTAGGGAAAATGCTTGCTTTGCTTTCCTTTCCTTCCGGTATGCTAACTGTTTTGTTAATTTCGCAGGTATTAGCGATCATCCAAAGTTGTCTGATAAGCTTATCAGAGCCTTACTCCGAAGGCTAAAACAAAGCCCATCAAAGTAGTTGGCATACTCTACCACGAGGGTCTGTGGTGCCAGGTTCCCAGAATTCTATCAAGTCAACTTCCCGGATCCTATTCCCGTCGAGTAATTAGAAGGTAATCGAGTTTTTGCTTGTTATCTCTTATATTTCGAGACGTTGAAATTCAGGTAACGGTATTTGTCTCTTCTTTTGTTTGGCAGTTTCTGGTGATAACTCTGTTGTCTCTGTCTCTACCAAAGCTAGCACCTCTGAAACAGAGAAACATTCAACGATGCCTCTCCAGCTATCATACCGTTCCAAGGGTAAGCAGGCTAAGTCAGCTGGTAGCTCCCATTCTCGTGGGAGTGATAAGATGCAAGGAGGCTCCTTCATAAACACCCTCCGTGACAATCTCGATGACGGGACCTCTAATGTCATTAAGTCTATTGTCCCTATCATCATTATCCCTGAGGCTTCGCAAACCAGGAGAAAACTCAAGGGCTTGAGATCCAAGCTATGGAATCGAGTCCTCCACAAACAAGGGATCGTCAAGAGCTGGAGGTTCCATCAAGCAAGAGACCCATAATTGATTACGGTGAAAAGACATCAAGATCCTCATCCTCCTCATCTAAAGGAGGAACGGTCAGCTGGACCTTTTCTCACACGAAACCAGGGTCAGTCTTTGATGACGCCTAGGGCTTGGGACGTTGATGCGGCACATGAAAGGAACTGGATGTTCTCTCCCTGCCATCAACAACTTGACCAACCGAGAGGAGTATATTGACATTGCTCACTACTTGGGTCAGGTAAAAGTTTTCGTCTAACAAACTTTTGCTGTTTTTGCTTTAGACTTATTGTTTTACTTTTTGCCTAAGGCAGCTAGCTGGAGCTATTAACAAGGCTCAGCTTAAGCTTGAAGGCACGGTCAACGGTGCCCCTAGTGCTAGGGAGCTAACTGAAGTAACAAAGCTTTTCAAGGCTACTAAGGGGGAGCTGGACTCAGCTAAAGCTCAAGTCTCCATTCTCCAAGCTGAGGTCCAGAACCTCAATTCTCATGTGTCGACCTTAAGCGGGAAGGAACAAAGTTTGTCCCTCAACCTCCAGGCGAAAGGAAGGAGGATTGTTGAGTTGGAGAATGCACGAAAGCTTTTCGAGCACCAGGTTCAAGAACTGATCAATCCTCTAAGGATCACCAGAAGAACAAGGAGGCTGATATTAGATTTGCTGTTCGGAGTGGCAAGAAAGAGGTGCCCGACGCCTACAACAAGATTCTCACTACTGTTAAGGAGAAGTTCGCTAAGGAGAAAGAGGAGGTGTCTGCTCAGATCTATGCTCAAGAGCTGCTGGCCAACGAGATTAAAAGTGCGGAAGAAGAATACAACTGTTTGATGGCCCTAATTCCTGAGGCTACCTCTGCGTACGAGAGAGATCAGGTATCAGAATTTTCTATCAGCAAGCTGTCTCTTCCGCAGATATCTGAAGGCTCAGGTACCGTTGAGATCAATTTTTAATCCAACTTTTGTTGGAGAGTATGGCTCTAACTTGGGCTTGGTGGAACCTGATTTTGTTCCAGTGGAGGCATCCAAAGATGGCGAAGATAAGGGGAATGATGGTAGCAAGGGATGTGACGGAGCGAAAGAAGACTAGGAGCTTTAGCTCTTTTAAGTTTGGTTTAAACTTTTGTCTAAGACTTTTGCCCATTGGGGCTTTATTTTTTTGTGTATTTTGGATCTAATAGCCTAAGGAGGCTTTTAAACCTTTATCTATTTTTGAACTAAGTAGTTTGGGGGGGGGGGCTTTTAAACCCAGGNAATTAGTGATCTTTCGTTTATCTTCTTAAGTATCGATTTATATTTAGAAAATTTTGCAAATTCCTTTTTGTAGAAACTTTCAGCCTTAGGTAATGATTGCTCATAAATCCTTTAGGTCTCGAGGGACATGTTCTTTCAATTTTTGACCTTTCAGGTCTTTATTAGCGATCAAGCTTAGAGAGACCTAAACTTATATAGGTATTCAAAGGTCTAGCTTTCAATGACCTAATTCTCCGATGGGAGTTTTAAGGTACCCTCATAAAGGATTTCAAAGAATCTTTGCCGATTGAGACTTTAAGGATCCTCTAGTTACATCTGATTTCATTTTTATGAATATCTAACATAGGAAATCAACGAATACGAGGTTCCGGAAGCCTTCGAGTGTCGAGTTCTGGGAACCCATTACATAACAGGTTTCAGAGACTCACAAGCGTTAGGTTTGGGGAGCCTCCGGATATCAGGCTTCGGGAGCTTACGAATAACAGGCTTCAGGAGCCTTTGAGCGTCAGGTTTCAGGACCTTGAGGTAACAGGTCTCGGGGACCTTCTGATAACAGGTCTTGGGGACCTTCTGATAACAGGTCTCAGGGACCTTGTGATACCAGGCCTTGGGGACCTTGGAATTTTAGTAAGGAATTTTAAGAAACTTAAAGATTGGGTTTCTGGGAACCCGAAATATGTTTTAAGACCTCGTGATCAGGTTTCTGGGAACCTGAAATTGGTGTTAAGGATTTTAAGACCTCGTGATCAGGTTTTTGGGAACTTGAAATTAATGTTAAGGATTTTAAGACCTTATGAACAGGTTTCTAGGAACCTGAAATTGATGTTAAAGATTTTAAGACCTTAGAACAGGTTTTTGGGAACCTGAAATTGATGTTAAAGATTTTAAGATCTTATGAACAGGTTTCTGGGAACCAGAAATTGATGTTAAGGATTTTGAGACCTTATGAACAGGTTACTGGGAACCTAAAATTGATGTTAAGGATTTTAAGACCTTATGAACAGGTTTCTGGGAACCTGAAATTTCTGTTAAGGATTTTAAGACCTTATGAACAGGTTTCTAGGAACTTGAAATTGATGTTAAGGTGCAAAGATCTGCTTTATTGGTTTTGTATATTAAATACATCGAGGTACAATGATTATATGAATGTTTGAGGCCTCATACTCCTCTTTGTGCATATGATGCTGAAATTCTTTAGGTTGTATGTATTTATCCAAACATATGCCCCTTTTGATTAACATAGAAGGGGTTTCTATGAGATTGGAGTTGCGCTCGTCATGTGGAGCTGCCTACGTACCTTGTCAAGGGATCAAGCCTGACATAGTTAGATTATACGATAGTACCTAATGATAATATTTCTTAAAATTCATGGCATTCCATGATCGTATCTCGGGCACCCCAGTTCGTACCTTTAAGAGCTTGTTGACGCTAGGTCATACCACATGGATGATCCGATATGGACCTTCCCAGTTGGTTCCTAACTTCCCGGCACCTCGCTCTTTGCTATTGTCGAATACTTTCCTTAGCACGAGGTCACCAACTGCGAATCTTCGAGACCTTACTTTGGAGTTGAAGTGTCGAGCCATTGCTTGATGATAATTTTAAATGCGAAGCAATGCTTGGTCTCGCTGTTCCTCGATTAAATCGAGGTTATCCATTAGTAGCTAATTATTGGCTTCAGGTTTGCTGCACATCGGCTTCGTCGGAGGCTTCCAACTGAGGTTTCGGTGGGGACTACTGCCTCCATCCCGTAGGCTAGAGAAAAAGGAGTTTCCTCTGTGGCCCTTTGTGGGGGTGGTTTGGCATGCCCAAATGACTTCTGGTAACTTATCGGACCAGGATTTCTTATTGGTGCCCAGGCGTCTCTTGAGGATAGCTAAAATTGACTTATTAGCAGCCTCTGCCTAACCATTTCCCTGGGGGTATCGAGGTGTGGACGTGGTGAGACGTATGTCCCACTTATCACAGAATGCTGTAAAGTCGTCAGATATAAACTGTGATCCGTTGTCTGTTACGATTTCGTAGGGGACACCGTGGCGACATATGATGTTGCGCCATACAAATAGTTCTACCTCGTATTTGGTTATCTGCTGGAGAGCCTCAGCTTTTGTCCACTTAGTGAAGTAATCTGTTAGGACTAATAGGAAGCAAAGTTTCTGTTGTCCTTTTCATGAAGCTATTAGTGATCCTACGACATCCATGGACCATCACATAAAGGGATATGGTGCGGATATCGAAGGTAGTTTTTCTGTAGGTTGATGAATACTCGGGGCATGTCTTTGGCACTTATCGCATTGAGAGGAATAAACCTCACAATCAGTGATGATAGTTGGCCAGAAGTAACCTTGCCTTTTGATTCGGATGGCCAGGGCTCGGCCACCAGCGTGGTTCCCACAGGAGCCTTCATGTACTTCTTTCATGAGCCTAGTAGCATCGAGACCGTGAACACACTTTAAGTAAGGTCCAGACACACTTCATTTATAAAGGTTAGAGTCAATTATGCAATATCTTGCACTTAATACTTTGAGCTTTCGAGCCTCGCACTTGTGGTAGCTATATCGATACTGGGCTTTTCCATATCTTCGACAGGTATGATTCGTTTGATGAGGGGGTCGGAGGTTGAGGCTAGAGTTGCCAGGGCGTCTGCTGAGGAGATTTCTCCTCGGGAAATCCTTGTTAGTTCGAATTTACTGAACTGTTTAATGAGGTTTTGAATGACCTAAAGGTATGCCCCCATTCTTTCATCCTTCGTCTTGTTTTTTCCATGGAATTGGCTAGCCACTAGTTGGGAGTCGCTGTAAGTGTTTAGCTCTTGGATTCCAAGGCTTAGTGCTAGCTTCAGCCCTGCGACTAGTGCTTCGTACTCGACTTCATTATTTTAAGCGGTGAAGCCTAGCCTGTAGGACTGTTCTATTACTTCTCCGGCTGAAGAAGTTAGTCTTAATCCGATTCCGAAACCTTGCCTCGAAGAGGCTCCGTCGACATGAAGAGTCCATTTCGGAGCTAACGCTTCTGCGTCGAGGTGCTCGGAGGCTAGCTCTATAACGAAGTTGGCAAGGACTTAAGCTTTAGCCGCTGTTCGGGGTCTATACTCTATATCGTATTCGCTAAGCTCAATGACCCATTTAGCTAGCCTCCCGGATTCGCTAGGACTGTGGAAAATTGTACGTAATGGTTATGAAGTCATTACGACGATTGAATGCGATTAAAAATATGGTCGGAGCTTTCTGACTGCTGTTACGACTGTCAGAGCTAGTTTTTCCATAGCAGGGTACCTGGTTTCTGCGTCTATTAAACTTTTGATAGTGTAATAGACAGGTCTCTGCTCGTTTTATTCTTCTCGTACCAATACGCCGCTAACTGCGGCTGAAGATACATCGACATATAAGTATAGCGTCTCTCCTACTACTGGTTTGGACAATATTGGAGGTTCGGAGAGGCAGGCCTTTAGCTGTTTAAAGGATTCCTCACACTTCTCATCCCATATAAACTTCTTATTATTCTTCAGAAGTCTGTATAATGGGAGGCATTTGTCGGTGGACCTGGAAATAAATCGATTTAGAGCTGCGATTCGACCAGTTAGCCGTTGCACCTCTCTGGTAGTTCTAGGTGACGACATTTCCAAAAACCTAGCTATCTGTTTCGGGTTAGCTTTGATACCTCACTCGGTTACCAGGTAGCCTAGAAATTCGCCTGAAGGTACCCCAAAGGTACACTTAGCGGGGTTTAGCTTCATATCGTATTTATTGGGGATATCAAAGCATTCTTTCAGATGGGAAAAATGATCTTCCCCAGTTGTGGATTTGACTAACATGTTATCGATGTAAACCTCCATGGTTTTTTCGAGCTGTCGGGCGAACATTTTGTTCACGAGCCTCTGATAGGTGGCTCCTGCATTTTTTAAATCGAAGGGCATCACCTTATAGAAATAGGTTCCACGCTCAGTTATAAAAGCGGTTTTATCCTGATCCTCAGGGTCCATCATAATCTGATTATACCCCGAGAAGGCTTCCATGAAAGATAAGATTTGATGGCCAGTTGTGGCCTCAACTAATCGTTCAATATGAGGTAGCGGGAAGTTGTCTTTTGGGCAGGCTTTGTTCAGGTCAATGAAATCAACACAGATTCTCCACTTTTCATTCTTCTTTTTAACCACTATAGGGTTTGCAAGCCAATCGGGATAGTGCACCTCTCTGATAGAGCCAACCTTCGTGAGTCGATCGACTTCGTCGTTAACCGCTTGAGCCTTTTCTAGGCCTAGTTTACGACGCTTCTGCTTGATTGGCTTAAATGTAGGGTCTACATTAAGCTTGTGAGTTGTGATACTTGGGTCAATACCTTTCATGTCACTGGTGGACCATGCAAAGGTTCCCACGTTGCTTTTAAGGAACTCGATGAGTTTCCTTTTGGTTTCGAGGGGTAACTTAGACCCAACGCTTACTTGCTTACCAAGGTTTGAGTCGTCTATGCAAACTTGTTCGGTGAGGTTCCGTGGTGGACCTCGCATGTTTTTTTTGCATTTCACGACTCTCCTCGAACTATAATTGCTATTGGGGTGATTCTTTGAGGATTTGAAAACCTCCTAGGTAACAGATCCTGGAGATCTTCTGGCTACCTCGAATTGTAGCCACCCCTTCAGGTGTCGGGAATTTCACGCATTGGTGATAGGTGGATGCTACTGCTTTCATTTTATGGATCCAGGGTCTTCCTACGATCGCATGAAATGGGGTTGGTCAATCAATAACTACGAAGTTAATCATTTTCATAACTCCGCTAGCTATGACTGGGAGTTTGATAGTTCCCAGTGAAGTGGCTGTTTCTCCGGAGAAACCTACGAGATTTACTTTCTGTCCAGTGATTTCGTAATCGTCTATTGACATCCCCTTAAGGGCACTGTAGAAAATGAGGTCGACAGAACTTCCGGTATCGACCATGAGCTTAGGTACCTCGTACCCTGCGATATTCAGGGTGACGACTTGTGCATCGTCATGAGGTCTATCGAGGTCAAGGGTCTCGCTTTCCCAGAAGGAAATCTTAGAATTAGGTTCCTGAGGAGAAGGCTTGGGTCGAGCACTAGACTCGGCCTTTTGTATATGACTCTTAATTGAGTTAACGAAGTCTTGAAAAATATCGGACCCTCCGAGGATGTAGTCGATCCTTGGAATGGAGGTTTCTGGGACAGAAGCCTTTTAGAAAAGGGGAGCTACCGACCCCTCAGGTAGAGGTTTCGGTTCGCCGATTCGGAGGCTTTTTCCTTGAGGGAACTTCCCAAGTATCATATCCACTCTTTTCTTGGGAGCAGGAGGCGGCGAATCAATTTCATTTCAGGGTATCTGTTTCACTTTGGTGATGCCTCCCTCGGGGCTCTTTTTGAAAAGGTGGATGTTTCTTAAGGTATAGTTTTTTATTTCGCCGGAAGCAAACTTAGCGACTAGCTGTCCCTGGAGGTCCCAACATTCCTCGGTGGAATGGCCTTCCCTGTCGTGATAAGAACAAAACTTATTCTCATCATAGGACTTAGTCCAGGGTTCCTTGCTCGTTGCAGCAACAGTTTTCTCCTGTTCTGCCTCTTCCACTGCATAGGAATGCTCTCCCCGAGTTTGATTGTTTCGGAAATTGGCCTTTTTAGAGAGGCCTTTTCCTTCTTGAGTATCGTTCTTTGGGGGGGGGGGGTNTCTTATAGATCTTGTCCATTACAGTCGTTTCCTCTTCTAAAGTGATGTATCGGGATGCTTTGTGGAGTGTATCGTCGATTTTCGAGGGAGGATTGATCGTTAACTCGGACCAGAATTCAGAACGATACCAGAGACCTCTTCTAAGGGCTTCAATAGCGACCTGGTCATCAGGATTTAAGAGTTTGGTTCTCACTGCTCTGACCTTCTCTATATAGACCCGCAGCGAGTCTCCCATTCCTTGTCTGATCTTCCAGAGGTCTGCCTTGGAAGCCTGCTTTTTGATGTGGGTCGAATATTGCTTTATGAAAGAATTGGTCAGGTGGTCGAAGCTATCTATCGAGTTAGGCTCAAGGCCTGAGAACCATTTGAGAGCTGTTTCGACCAGGTTCTCGGCGAAAGTTCGGCAATAGCCTGCTTCACACTCCTCACGGGTGAAATGAGCTTTTACGATGGCTAGTCTAAAGGCTCTCAAATGAGGTTTAGGATCTGAGGTACCGTCGTATTCGTGAATCTGAATTTTTCGCATATCTCTTATGTAAGAGTTCGCGATCCTGTCGGTGAATGGTGTGCTCCGGGTTTCCTCAATTATGCTCTCAATTTCGGAAGTTGAACTCATGGCCTTATGGACCTGAGCATTCAAGTTATGGAGAGCTGCATGGGTTTATTCCATGTATTTCCGGATAGCTTTTGGTCCATCCAGGGGTAAGACTGCTGGATCGTTGTCAGGTACCAAACTGGGTAGCTCACACTGGGACCAATTCTGTTCGCGTTCCCAGGCAGCTGGAGAGTTGGGCCGTTCTTGGACTCCTGGATATTTTGGTTGGGAGCGACCAGCGGGGAGGTTCGGGTAAGCTCTGGTCACAACTTTGGTTCTTCTCTGAGCCTCCAGTTCTAGGGTCAGGTTTCGGGTTTGGTAGACTGAGGTCGAGGTTCTGCCCCCAGATGGGACTGATGTATCTCTTCCAGATCTGAAAATGGGCGATGGAGGAGGTAACTGATGACCCTGCTCGGATATCTGGCGAGGTATCTGGGCAGGTAGTGAGCCAGTAGTAGAAAAGTTGGTCCCCATAGCGTTGGTTACATGAGAGTTAAACGCACTGACTGCTCCTGTGACGGGAGTTTGAAAAAGAGGTCCCTGCTCCTCGGGTATCGTGTTACTGGGAGAGAATTCTAAATGACTTCGAGGGAACGAAGGATCAGTTATGAGGTCCCGAAAGGTGACTCCTAAACCTCGTCGCTGCGAAGTTTGGTTCGACGCAGCCAGAGACCTCGTTACCTCCTCGAACTGCTGCTGTCGAGAGGCGAGTTGCTGCATTATACGTTCGTTCTCCTGCGCTCTATCCACTAGATGTAACATCATTTGGCGAATCTCAGAGAGTTGAGTTGCCGCCTGATTTACAGTTGGTGCCGGAGGTAGAGAACCGTCGGAAACCTGTCGCTGGGATTCCTCGAGGAATTGAGGCCTCGGATCCATACCATCGGAGGATCTTTGAGTACCAACTCCGAGGGTGGTATGGTCGGTTTGAGCGCTAGCCAAAGGCTGTGGCTCATTATGATGATCGGGGAGCTGAGGCTCTGAGGTTGGATGGTCGGAACCTCCGTGAATCGGCGAGCTAAGGCTCGGAGTGGTTGAATTGGGGATTGAACGATTCACGTATTGATTGGAAGGATTCAACTTCAAGTTACAGAGTCAGGGATTCTGTTTTCTCTTCCCCATAGGCGGCGCCAAAATGTGGATGTCAAATCCAACACTTAGAATTTATAGGGAATAAATATGAGGAAAAAATTCGTGGGTAAAATCCCGTTAGAACTTATCGAATAAATCACTACTTTTATTGAGGTTAATGATTAATATAACGAATACAAAAAGGTTTCTTATGATGAACAATGAACGAAAAGATGTTTCTGATTACAAATGCTTGAGTGAATCCGTAAAGAAATAATGTAAAGGGTCAAAGTGTTCTTTCTGATTAGGGTTGGGAAAAGCTGAAGAAGAAGAACTTCTCACATCCTCTTCCTCTCTTTAAATAATTATTTTCCGCGGCCGAAAGTTGTTATAACTGTTCCGAGATCTCCTCCTAGAATTGTGGGATTCATAACAGCCTTCTTTGACCAAGTCCGAGACCTCCACGTTGGCTACCCGAGACTCGATCCTATAACCTTCTGTCGAGCCTTTACTTAAACAAGTTAAGTCCCGTTGGACTTTGTTTAGGCTCATTACGAATTCATTATCTCCACCCGAAACCTCTTACTCGTGTTTAGCCTCTCAAAATGGACCTTTGGGAGTGGGCCAAATCTAGGCCCAACAGTCACCACAAAACTCGACCTCATTATAGCCCAATTTATTCACCGGGTAAACGGCATCTCTGATAGCAATGGCTTAAGCTTCTAGGGGACTTTGTGCTGGAACTATAGTTATTGATCCTTGAATCGTAGGTTTGCCATCATGTCCATATAATATCCAAGCTATTCCAGCTTGTTGTGATGGAGACATCCAAGAAGCATCAACAAAACAATATAGTTTAGAGTGAGGATCTACCATCTGCCCATCGTTTCTGCTCTCTCTTTGTTGTTGAGATGTATTGAAATCCAATTCTCTAGATATTGAATTTGCTTCCTGCCAAAGTTGCATGTATATCATTTAAAGCACTTGTGATGACCTGAGGAATTGAGTTTTACTTATTTTGGAAGATCAACTCATTCCTCATTTTCTATAATCTCCAGCCAATAAATGATTGAAACAAAGTTTTTTGCCAATGATAATCCTCAAATGTATTCAAAACCCACTTACATGATCAGCCAAGGAGTCATGGAGTGATTCCCCACTTTGTGAGGCTCTCATTGGTGCAAGTTCCCATATTTCTCTACAAACTCTGCATGTGAAAAGGTAGTGATTAAGATCCTCAACTGCTTCTCCACATTTGTAACACACACGATCAAACTTTAGCTTCCTTCATATTAATTGTGAACCTACTGGTAAACTATCATGGGGAACTCTCCACCAAAAAAGTTTTGTTTTGGTAGGAGTATTTAGTTGCCAGCCTTTAGTCATAAGGTGCTTCAGGTTATCTTCAACATGATTTACTGAATTTGCTAAATTAAAATAACCTGACTTAGCTGTGTACTCTCCATGATGTGTATGAATCCATTCCAATTTTTCATTTGCCTTCATCCAACTTGGTGTGACTCTTCTGATTTTGTATATGTCATCCTGATGGATAAGCTCAGAAAATCTTCTTTTTCCAATTCCATGTATCGTCAAGAAAAGCATCAACTATCAGATTGCTAGAGATATTTTGTGAACTTGCTCTTGGTGGCCTTGGTGGCTCTGTAAAGAGCCAATTATCTTTGAATAATCTTGTTTCTTTCCCATTGCCTATACTCGAGCTTACTCCACTTCTTACTATTGGTATTGTTTGAAAGATTGATAGCTTAGGTTTTCACCCGAATAATCTACTGCAAGCGTACAGTTAAGTACGTTGTAGTGGATCAGGATAGACTCCACAAGGACCAATGGTCACACTTAGAATTATGAATTAAACGTGGACTAAGAACGAAAAAGAAGACTTTGCAAAGGATGCAGTAAAACGAAACAAGAAAATTAAAGTAGTGAAACAATTTGGTTGTAAATCAATCAGAGAAAGACAATGGGAACAAGGTGTTCTCGAGGAAATTATTTCATCAGGATTGCAGGGTTGTTATCAAGGAAACATTTAGGGGCCATCTTGAACTCAGTTCACTGTATTATAATTAACATAGTTCTGTAGTGCTAACTATCTATGTTTAAGGATCTTAGACACTAAGTTCTGTTGATTTTTGAATCATAAACATGCATTCTAAACTGGATTGATTTGTTCACAAATTGCTTACACATCAATATCCATTGGTCTAAGACGATTTGCTCGTTTATCTTTCTTTCATGCATTTAATCGAACACTTGCGGTGCGTTAAACTACTTAAGTTCATAAACTAGACGATTAAGCCAATTTAAACATTAAGAAAAATGATAAACAAAGATCAATCGATAATTCTCCGACCTAACATCCTAACAATCATAGATTCTCAATGATCCCCTTCCATGCATGTGAAGTATTATTTCCTTGGTTAGCATCCAACAAAGAGGTTTATGGAAATACTTGGCCTTGTAAATCCTAACAAGCAGAGAGGTAGGTTGAGTGAAGATTCTCCATTTTGTTTGGCAATGAGAGCCTTGTTAAGAAATTTTAGATCTTTAAAGCCTAATCCTCCTTGCATTTTAGGCTTTGTGATAGTTATCCAAGCAATTTAGGCAGTTTTGCTTCTGTCTTTTTTAGAAGACCACCAAAATTTTCTAATAGCCTGATTCATATTCTTAAGGACTCTGTTTGGTAACATAAAGCAAGACATGGGATAAACATGTAAGACACTAGCAACCAATTTAATCAATACTTTCTTACCAGCATGAATAACAATTGTGAGTACCAACTGCTTATTTTTTCATCCATTCTCTGCTGAATGTGTTGGAAGTTCTCATTTTTTCTTCTGCCTATTAACTCCGGAAGTCCTAGATAGTGTCCATAACCTCCTACTTTGTTGATAGATGTTAATGCAATAAGGTCTTTCTCATGATCTTCATGTTATGAGAGTGCCTTTTTCCTACCCACGTATATTTTTCACTAATCATTTTAAGATCACTTAAGCCAAGGGAATTTAACATTGACATGAAATTAAAGAAGGTTGACAATGCTCTCTGGGGACCTCTACACTTCTCCTCATTACTTTTAATATCATTCATGTCTCCTAGCACAAGAATTGGTTCCACATAAAAAACTTAAAGCTCATATTTGAAGATAACAATTTTTTATTTTTTTGTAAAAATTTTTCTATTAAAATGCAAGAGAACGAAAATTTTTTACAGAGTTCAATAAGTGTGATTGATTTAACTATAACATACCAATTGAGACATAATAGTTAATTAGAATGAGATTTGAACCAGTAGTTGTAATTGAACCAATTTGTTAGTTAAGATCACCATTAATCGTTCAACCAATTTTTTCGTGATGCAATAATAGAGGCATTTTCAATCGAGTCACTAGAGATCAATTAGGGTTTAGGATAGAGGAAGATGTATCTCGCGAGAACCAAAGCCATAGAAGAGGAGAGGTTGCGCCAATTGAGAAATGGAGAAGAGAGAGGGCTTTGTTTCTGATTTTCTGATCAATTAGCTTGAAGATGATGTCTAATCATATGTATTCACATAGATGAAGCCTGTTACTTCTTTCAGTCTAGATCTTATAGATCGTGGCCTGCCATGCGAGAAAGAGAAGCTGCTTGAAGGTCTTGGTTCCGGTAAGAGAGCACATTGATGCGATTGAATCTGACCAAGTCATGTAAGCCCTATAGCCACAATGATTAATGACCCTATTCCATAGAGACCAAGAGTAGTCACATAAGAAGAAGATATAGTCGTGAGATACAAGTGCATGACCACAAAGAAGACAATAAGTTTCCATACCAATTCCTTAGCCTTGGAATCTTTCTTTGGTTTGACATCGATTGAGAATCATGAGTCAAGCCACAAACTTATGCTTTGGGATACCACCAACGAACCAAACGATCTTACTCCAGGTAGTAGACACTTCTCTAGATCGTATAACTTCATAAATGGTGTATGCCTTTTGTTCATCTTTTAGTACATTATCAATCCACCATTCATAACAGTCTTCCTCATTTTTTAGGTTGATCTCATAGATTAGAGTTTGCAGAAAAACCATGTTGTTCTGACCTTGCTGGCAGTAAATGCCATCCTCCTCTTCTCCATAAATCTGCTAGGATTGTATGCCTTGAGATTCTTGTTTTCTGTGACCGACTACTCCAAAATAATTGAGCAGGTTCCCAAAGGGTACCAATTTTCTGTCCAATATTTGCAGTTTTTTCCATTTCCTACTTTTGGAATCAGCCAAGCATGATCTATACCTCTTGATTTCAGAATCCTAATGGTAATCCATGATAGTTTTTGACTTTCTTTTATTGTCAAAATTTTCTCTAGAATGTTAGATAAAACTTCCTACATGAACCATGCTACCCAAATTAAGCTTCCTATGAAAAATATCATCCAGATTAATCTCATCACACATGCATTGATGTGATCCTCGTCAGGAAGGATCATAGTCCAAAGATGTCACTCTGTGGCTTGAAATTTTAAGAGATGTGCGGAAGACTTTGGATTGAAATGGCACGGTGGAGATTATCCGAAGGTGATATGGATGCAGGAGATGCGAGAAAAGAGAGGGTGGAATGAGCTGTTGCCGGTGATGAAAGAATGGACAGTAAGGGAGAAGGGTTCGGTCGGAACTCGGATAAGAGATGGACGGATGGAGATGAAGGGACAACTATGTGAATATTGTGACAACTTATGCACCAGAGAGAAGCGAGATTGTGTGAATATTATTCATCACACTTGATCAACTATTTTGAAAGAGATTTTTAATTGAAAAGTCGATCAAGTTTACCAATGAATGAGTGTTGCTTATATAGTCATAGAAGAAGGCTACGAGACACCCTTAACATTAAATTACAAACATTAAATAAAGAAGGCTAAATTAAAAGAGAGAAAACTACTATTTTCGAGACAAAGACCATACCATTTCCAAGAGAAGGTGGCGATCACTCCTTCATATTTTCGTCTCTACGTCTTCGTGGGCCCGTTGTCATTAATGGGTTCAAGAAATAGTCACGGGACTTGCCTCCTTAAAAACCTTACTCAGAAAACCCGGTGGGACATGACCGGGTAAAGAGAAAAAGAGTGCAAGACACGATACCTCAATTAGTGATGACTTTCGGAGGCTTGAATCATGATAAATGTGATCGGATAAGCACTGACTAAGCGACCCTGATATTGTCGAAGAATAGCTTGGACGGCAAGGTCGAGTCGTTGAGTCTTTGATCGGGCCATGGAACCGGATAAATCGCTTAAGGCATTGTCTGAATCCAAATTCTTCTCAACTACGAGCTACTCCTCGGGTTCAAGCTCCTCGGGTTCAAGCTCCTCGTATTTAAGCTGCTCTGAGACCTCATAGTTCGTGATCACATCATGCATTGCTCCAGGTTAGTAGGTCCTTTATTTTTAGCCCTCATTTTTCTTTTGGCAAGGTTACCGTTGACCAATCCACTCTAGTTGAATGGTGCCCTTCTATATTTCCTTTCTATAGAAAAGCAGAGCAAAGAGAGTTAATTTTCTTAATGCAACGCTTTGGCAGGGAGAAAGCTGATGATCAAAATCTTGTAATGTCAGATAGCACATAGTTGATAAGATGCAACCTTCCAGCAAAAGAGAGAGATTTGGATGCCCATGAGCTGATTTTTGATTTAACACTCAACAATAATGGGGTACAATACAACAAGGCCAATTTCGTGGTGGCCAGTGGGAGTCCCAAGTAACGTACAAGAATATTTTGTTGATTGATTTTGGTTTCTCTCACTATCTTATCTATGTCTCCTTGAGCGATACAAGCTGAGAAGAAACTAGTTTCTTGTAGGCTTACAGCAAGGCCAAATTTTTCTTTAAATTAAATAGGATTTGGGTTATATTCTTCATTGATTGTAAAGAAGCATCCGTAAATATTAGATGGTCATCCGCAAGACATAAGTGAGTGATCTTAGACTCTTTACTTTTATTATGATAACCAAATTTACCCTCTTATGCACCTTTATCAATTAGCATGGACAGGAAGTTTATTGTTATTACAAACAGATAGGGGCCAATTGGTCACCTTGCCTCAAGCCTCTTCTTCCTTTGAAATATCCGCGAATGGTGCCATTGTAGCCTACTGAGTAAATGGTCGTGCATACGCATCCTTCTAACCATCTTATGTATTGTTCTTGTACTTCCATACTTCTTAGGCTCCTAAGAAGAAATTTTCACCTCAATAAATCAAAAGTCTTAGCAACATCTATCTTAATTGTTATCCTTTTAGGTCCCACTTTCCTTTGATATGCATGAACCAATTCACTAGCTAAGAGGATATTTTCTATTAAGATTCTACCCTTCACAAAAGTTGGCTGATTCTTTAGCACAAAGGATGACATGATTGGTTTGAGTCTAATACCCAGAATGGGGGAAATGATCTTGTAGATAGAGTTGCAACACAAAATTGGCCTATAATAAAAAATTAGAGTTGAACCTGATTTCTTGGGAACAAGGGCTAATATTGTTACATTAGTGGTTGATGGCATATACCCAGTTTTGAAATAATGTTGGACACTCTCTATGACATTCTTTTCAAACATGTTCCATGTGGATTTGAAGAAAGTAGATGTGTAGCCATCATGCCCCGGTGTCTTACTAGGATTTAAGCATTATAGAATGAATATTATCTCAGCTACTTCATGAGGAGAGGCTACTAGATTTTTCAGAATTTAAGGTATATGTAGGAGGAGAAATTTTAGAGCCAAGCTGAAGAGAAAACGATTATGGGGAGGGACTGAGGGACCAAAGCAGACTTGAAGTGGAAGACGACTATGCTGATAATTTGAACAGGATCTGACGTAGTGTTTCCTTGCAGATCCGTTAGTAACCTTATGGCATTAATGGAGTTTCTTATTGTAACCTTATGAAAAAATTTGTACTTTGGTCCCCCTTCTTTAGAGCCAAGCTGGAGAGAAAACGATTCTAGGGTGACTAAGGGGCCATAACAGACTTGAAGTGGGAGATGAATATGCTGCTAATTTGAACAGGATCTGACGTAGTGTTTCCTTTCTGATTCGTTAGTGGCCTTATGGCATTGATGGAGTTTCTTATTTGTGTAACCTTATGAAAAGGTTGTACTTTGGTTCCCTTCTTTGAGCCATTGGATCCTTCATCGCTACTTAAAATAAGCTTCTTCAATATCTCGTAGGTGTGACACTTTGTTGTGGAGTTCTCTTTCTCGTTGAAAAAGCGTTGGTGTTGAGTTACTGAGACCTAGTACCTGCACATATGTAAGCAAACGATTAGCCTCAACTACTCTCATTTGAATGTGAGAATAATTCTCTCTGTTGATTATCTTTAGCTCTCTTTTAATCTCCTTTAGTTTTACACTCATGTTGGCCAAACTCATGCACTCAGGCTTTGAGATCCACTGTGATTCCAAGCGAACTCCATGGTTGGGATGAAATTTGCGTGGCTGATAAGGTAGTGAAAGAATTTATAGGGTTTGGTTCCATAGGTGGGTAGGGTGTAGCAAGATTTAGTAACAAGGGTCATGATCAGAAAATTCTAAAGCAAGAAAGGAGGCTACACTGTCATTGAAGCAACCTAACCATGAGATATTAGCTAGTAGCCGATCTAACTTTTTCCCCACATGGTCATTGGGCTGCTTATTTGTCCAGGTTAGTTGAGCTCCTTAGAATTTCAAGTCAAACAGCTCCAATTGATATAAACAGTCTCTCAATGAGCACATATCTAATATGAGATGATCTATTGCAAGAGAAGAATTCTCTCATGGATCAATATTTGATTTAAGTCACCTAAGACTATCCAAGGTAGAGAGTCCAATGATAGAGCATCTTGAGTATTAATCTGTTCACACCACCAATCATTCCTTTCATCCAAAGCATTAAATGTATAGATAGCTGTGAAATAAAATCAGTGTAATCCTGCAATATTGACTCCGCAGATCATTGACTATCTTGACTCATGGAGGAGAGATACAACTGCTAGATCTTTACAGATGTGTACAATCCAACCATCTGTATCACTTGAATGGTTTGATAAGTAGTTCCATCCTGGAAAGGTATGACTCATTACACAATTCAAATTTAGTTCCTTAATATGTGTCTCAAAAATGACACAAAAATGGGCTTATAAGTATTTAGCCAAGAAACAAAAGGTATATGCTCATCCAGATCATTTAGACCATGAACATTTCAAAAAGAACCTTGTATATTCATTGAGAATAGGCGGTATTCACCCCATGGGTAAGGAGGGAGCCCCTAGAGGGTAATGAAGCTAGTTCAGAACTTGAAAGAATCGTCTGATGGGTGGTATTAAGGTGATAATTTTAGTTAAAAATGGTTTGGGATGGGTGCATATCTTCTAGAGTAGAGGCAGGAGGAAGGGTGGATTCAGGTAGGGAGTTAAAGATATTGAAAGATTTTAACACAAAAAGGGATTGGGGGGTTTGAAGTACATGAGGTAGATGATATGCAATTTGTGACAGTTTTTTATTTTGGAGGTTTCAATGATTTTAAATCTTTTTGTAGGGCTAAAAAAGTTGACCTTATAGCAGTCTCGTTGGTAGGGAGAAAAGGATGGTTTACTGATGGCTTATCTTTGTGGGATAAGGATTGGACAACAGGGGGTTGGAGATTCTTAGCATGTAAAGTGTTTGATGAATGAGCTTTTTTTGGAACCCATACCTGTGTCGTATTAGGACATAGCCTAATGTTGTAGCCTATGTTTTTGCAGTGAGAGCATATAGGAGGCACACAAGGATACTCAACAACCATTCTGAGAATAGAGCCACTATCTCGCTCAATTTCTAAAGTTGTAAACAGAGGCTTGGTAACATTTACCTCAACTCTAACATGAGCAACATAGGGATCGACAAGGTTGATGGTGAAATCATTTGTTTCTTTCGGCTCCCCTATAAGGCCTGCCAGGAAATTTAAAGAAGTACATGTAAATGTACTTGCATCAAAATTTACATGTATTTCGAGAAAGAGTTTGTCCTATAGGATTTGTTCTGTAGAAAGGTTTGTTGAGAAATCTTCCTATGATGAAGTCCTTGTAAAGGGAGGCACCTTACTTAAAGAAAAAATTAGGAATTACCACACGGGGCACTCCTTATGGAGAATGAGACATTGGAGCAACCCTTTTTAGTGTTTTATAT
>OVAN01002923.1:0-31185 GCA_900406275.1 Anastatica hierochuntica
TGTAAAATTTCTTTTCCTTTTAAGTGTATTTCTGTAAATTAATCTTAATAATATATATATATATATATATTTATATATATATATATATATTATAAAACATATAATGTTTTCAATTAATTAATCTAATTTTATCACATATGATCATCGTCAAAATAAAAAAATTTAAAAATAATAACTATACGTAAAAAACAATATGCAATTAAATATTTGTATAATCAAAAATATATATGCGCAGCGCTGATACCTCTCCCATATGTTTAAACATCAGATGAAGTAACGGTCATGATCTGTATTACCCTCAGTCAAAGACAGCACAAGACATATAATATAAACCCGTAGACTAAATAACAGGCCATCTATATAAACCGAAGAGCATATTCCAAATTAGTTTCATCCACAAAAATAATAGTTAATGTGACTGATGACAATATTTTTTGTATTATATAAAGCTCAATAATTTTATTAGAAACGTACGTGTAACGTTCGCCTCTTGCCCTTAGAGCACGGCACGTCACTTTACCTAGCTTAACACTCAAGAAACGCATATTCAATCTCAAATAATCCAATCCATTCATTTTCAAATCATTCTCAAATCTCAATCCAAAAGACTAACTCAAAAGAAAGCTCAAATCATCTCAAAAGAAATCCGAATCAACTAAAATACGTCTCAAATCATTGGAAGCTCAAAGAAAACATATAAAACTCCCAAAAGCGAACACCATGATCCTTCCAGTGCTTCCATCCACTCGTCCTGCTCACCTGAAAGATGGGAAAGGGAAAGGAAAGAAGGAAAAGGAGTGAGTGACAGGGGAGTCACCCAGCAAGGTGGTGGATTGCTAAGCCTCGCAAGTCCACAGACTCAGCCTAGCAATACATCCCACAAGAATATAGAACTAGACACACAAACATGGCATACAACCCATCCTAACACTACACCCCGGGTCACCTAATAATCCCAGCCTCTACTTCCCCCATGATGGTAACATCTCACACAACCATCAAACATCTCACACATATCATATCCCCAACCCCCATTCCCCATGATGGTAACATCTCACATAACCATCGAACATCTCAAACTTTGTTCCCACCCAAAGCATTCTAGAACTAACAAACACAATCAATAGGCATACTACCTAGACTCTCAAGCAGGACTATCAATCAATTCTGTGACGAGCCCTATACTATTGAAATAGGATTGCTAGACCCATGTGTACGGGGGATCGCGAGAAAAGCTCCTTACCTTTGCCACTCGCAGATGATCACAAACCTCATTCTAAGCTTCCTTCGCAGGTGGACAGATTCGTTGCATCGACTCTGGAGGCGTGCTTCTCCCTTCATATGGATCCGAATCTGGCTTTCCTTTTACCAGTGGATAGATATGAGAGTCTGCGACGCTTCTGCAGAAGATCAACCCATAAATCAACCTTTAGATGATCCAAACACCCTTTACACTAAAACTAGATAGATCTGAAAATCTGGCAGGTTCTCTGTCACTTAGAAATGAAGACATAACTCTTGAAATAACCGTTAACTAGGAGATCCCACCATTCAAATTGAAGCTCTAGATGTCCTCTAGACATAGCCGCCTAGTTTGCTCCGATCAGACGCCGTTTGAATATCCGATCGCCCTCATATTTCCGTCTGGTCGCAGACCCGTTCTGCACCGATACCCCTCGGAAAAACACCCATAACTTTTAGAAGAGAACTCCAAATAATGAACCGTTTGATGTAAATGATAGATCTAAGAGAGGAGCACTTACTATAGAAAAATCAGATCAATCCTCGGTGGTTTCGTTGTTCGTCCCTCTGTTCTCCCACATATCAGTTCTGTCTCCAAAGACTGCATAAACCATCTTCTTCTCTTCTCTTCTTCTCTCTCTCTAGCTTCTCTCTCTGCAACGGCACAAGGAGAAGAATGAAGAAGCTTTTAGGTTTTGGGAATTAAATATAATGGCTTTAGGGTTTTCTTGATGGACTTGGATCTTTCTCATAAAACTTTAATTCTGACCCAACTTTTACGGGCGAGGATGTTATAGTACGATTAGGAATATATACAAACAAATAATATAGGAAACAGTTTTTCTTTAATTATTGTCCAGCCACTGTGTATCTGTTCAATTAGCCACAAGCGAGATTCTCCAATTTCTTCGTGTCCATTCATTTCAAGTCATTCGCCAAACTCTTCAAGAGTCAAAGGCAAGAATATTAGTTTCAGCTTGTCATTCTTTTTCTTATCAAAAAGCTTGTCACACTTTATTTTTAGCTATTTTAGTTTTCTCAGTCTATATCGTACTACTGCTCCATATAACACAATATCTTAGTATCCGTTGTAGGGTTGGACACATTTCCCGAACCCGAAACTTGAACCGAGTCCACCCGAAAAATAGTATCGAATCTGAAAAGAATCCGACATAAAATCCGGACAGATCTTTTCCCACAACATCTCAAATGTCGAGTATTATATGAATCCAATCCGATCCGAACCAATATCCAAAAAAATTCAAAAATCCGAAAAATTCTGAATCTAAACTTTAGTCTCAAACACTATAAGCACCTAAAGATACCAAATGTCCAAATGAATTAAATAAATTTTCAAAACTCAAATAAGTAACTAAAATATTATATTTTATGTTTATGTTTTAGATAAAAAAAGAAAGATAAATTGTTAATTTTATGTTTATTTTTATTATTTAAGTTTATATATTTTATCTTGATTTTACTTTTGGAGATTTGATTTTTTATTAGGTATACTCGAATATTTAATGATTTTTTTGGATAAAATTACTCGAATCGATCCAAAAACTCGAAAGTTCAAAAAAAAACTTGAATTTGAAGTTCCGATCCAAACTCATCCGGACCTGGGAAGATGCAAACCGAACCCGACCTCAAATTTAGAAAATAATGAATAGGATCTAAAAAACTTAAATCGAATCCGAACGGATATCCAAACGTCTACAGAATAGTTGCATCTAACTATTCTGTAATGGCTATTAATCACTTCATGTAATTAAATTTTTGAATATTTATAACAGGATGAGTGGTTAAAGGGGCGGGAGGTGAAAATGTCACCTATCATCCTCACGTTTGTGTTTATTTATTTATTATGAATTAAGAATAAAAAATTAAATGCAAAAGAGATTTTTTTTTGTCATCTACCCTAATGGTAAGTAGTTCCTCTCACTAGAGACAGATGCAGGGTTCGAACTTTGATTCTGTGAGATGACAGACCAGTAGTCCACATGCTCCTCACATTGCAAAAGAGATTTAACATATCACTTTTAGGTGTGTTCTAACAATGTCAATTGTGGTGTTTGACATTTAATTCAAAAGGCAGGAGAAATATATAAATACAATTCACTATTCAGCAAACTTTTGTTGCAAAAATTTTAATTCATGAACTTAAATGGTTAAAAAATAATTAATCAAGTTTAATAGTTATCGTATTTCCATTATTTTTTATTATTATTTATCATTCAAACACTAAATCGCATTTGTTCTGCATTATACGTTTCTCCTTCACAAACCACATTTAATCCGCACCGCAATGTCCAATTTATTCATCATGCACCGTGTATTCCGATGTTACCCTTTTAAGCCTAAAACCATGTGTTTTTTTCAATTATTTGCCCGTCAATATTAAAATAAATAAATTAAAACTAGAAACATAAAAATGCTCTGTCAGAAGGCTAAAGATTCATTTCTGATGTTGTTTCGTCGCTTAAATTTGACTACAAAAACCTGTTTTATCTTACGCTTAGAATATATCTTTAGGTATAATATCTTATCGACCAATGGTATAAAAAACCAATGGTGTAAAAAGAAAAACTAGGTGAAATTTTTTGTATCGTATTCGTGGAAGTATCATATATTTACAAATTTAGACTAATGACAATTTCGTCAACAATATATGCACAAAGCTTTATCTATCATAACATATTAATACAACTTCAATATCTCTATATATTAATCAAGGAGACGGAGAGAGAAAAATTTGAATTCCGAAGCTGAGTTGTCAACCAGAGAGGATTTTTGGATTGTATTAGCCAATTAGATTTAAGATGTAATTAAATGAGATTTGATTTACAATTAATCACATTTCGTATAACTTAATCGTACAAGATATTTATTTCGTAGTTTTTCGATTGAGTTGTTATCAAGAATATTGGCCTAAACTTAAGTAAGATATAATCATTTTATTAATATTAAATTGTTTAGGTAATTAGCAATAATACGTAGATTTATTATTTTTATAATTTCTCAACCTCAAGATTATATGGTAAGCTTGATATTTATGTATTTAATGTGATCTTATTTTGTTTAAATTGTGAGCAAAATCTGGAATACGTATTCGGTTTGTAGTTAATGTGATCACATTTGATCTCAAATTTCTTTGAGAATCACTAACAAAAGATTTTATACGATTAACTTTACGTTTTAAAATGCCTCGAATATTCTCTAATATCAAGTACGCTACCTGCTATATAAAGATGTAGTCAACTCTACATTCCAAAGCATCAAAACACTCAAAACAGAAGAAGAATAAGGTTAATCATGGTTCAAGAAAATAAAGTTTCCAAACTAAAGTCTTACAAGTCAACATGAAAGATCGTCGCAAAAATCATTCGATTGTGGAAGCAAGTTACTTTTTATGGAGAAACTTTGGAACTCATTCTTTGTGACATTCACATAAGTTTTAAACATGTATTATTTATATCTGTTATTTTTTTCATTATAGATATCTAATAACATCTTCTAATCAATTTAGAGGAGACAAAAATCAGTGCAACCTTAAGAAACAACATTGGTCACATTTTGAACGTCTCTTAAAAGAATAGGAGACAAAGGTGTTTCAAAATTTTGTTGTTGGTCTAATAGTTGGTGCTTACAAGAGTACAAATCATCCATACAATATGTCTCTTTATCAAAACACAATTGTTCCAAGGTAAGCTCCTATTAGACATATAGATCAGTCCATACATACATATTCATAAATATATGAATACCTTAAGACTATACATATGATAACTTACATAAATTTAAAAATATGTAAATTTTACAAT
Organism: Anastatica hierochuntica; assembly: GCA_900406275.1. NCBI lineage: Eukaryota > Viridiplantae > Streptophyta > Magnoliopsida > Brassicales > Brassicaceae > Anastatica > Anastatica hierochuntica. Next base: position 5,064 of record OVAN01002923.1, read on the forward strand.
AAACAACGCTAATTTGTCATTAAATTTAGAATTTTTCATCTCCGCACAGCATGCGGGGCAACTACCTAGTATCTATATAAATACTAATAGAAAATCACTTGTTTATCTGGTGGTTAAAAAACATTAGGCTTGATTTTGAAACTAAAAGGATTATGACTTTCTATGCGTGGTGGAGCTGCAAGTCGACAATAAACCTCAAAAATGCAATGAACCAAAATCTCAATCATAATCCGAGCATGTTGAAATCATGGTATTGAGATTATATAACACGCTGATTAACAATGAGACTAAATTGCTACCAGGGTTTAACCGTGAGACAATCCTGGTATACCAACATGGTCAATGACTTATTGTTTTCTATCTCTCTTTTATCGATGTGGTATTTTGTTTTTTTGTTGTTTCCCTTTGGGTTAGATCTCCATGTTTGTGTTTTCCTATGATAATAAGTGGAGCGAAGATTGTTGTTGATGAAGTCTATGATAATTCGTTGGTTTCTGATGCACAATTAAGGGTGATTTTTGGTTTTTATGTCTCTAAAGGTGTCTCGCACGAAAGTGTTGTCCGCAATACTAGCGAAGAATGGACAATAACGGTTCAATGTGAGCATGACGTTGATCACACCGCTAACCTTCCTCATGTTTCTGGTCTTATCTTAAGTAGGCACCATTGACTTTAGCTGACGGAGGGCTTGGTCACCTCTCCTTCTCCTGAGGCAAACACAATCACCCTCCCAAGGACGCTCTCGTTTACCTTCTTATGTTTGGCCATATTTTTCCTTTTGTCTGTTCGACATCTGGTTTCTAGACTCAACCATCTCAAAGTTCTAAGACTTAGTGCAAAATAACAAATCCCTTGAGTTAGGATTAATCTACTTCGTAGATTAGGCTTATTGAGCTTCCGATAAGCTTTTTCATATCTTTTTTACGGTTTGTAGAATCAATTGGCTCCTTAAAGCGTTTTGGATTTTTAAGGCTAAACACTTGTAATTTTTGTTCGTTAGTAGTTAATGATATTTAACTTTTGATTAGAAAAGCTCTTTCGCGTATTATGCAAATCGCCTAGGACGATCCACAAATCAATATAAATGAAGAATGTAAGTATCCAAAATTTGGTTTTTCAACAAAACTAACCTCCGAGGATAAAGAAATTACCTTTACCCCTTATGAACAAACAAAAAATCAGAAATTGCAATTATTTTTTCGTCCCAACGAAATGTGCAAAGGAAAAACGGAGGCAACAAACTACTGTCGCAGACTGACATAGAAGTATGCTCCATGATTAATTTTTTTTTTTAAATTATAAATATTTATTAAAAATTTAATTTGATGAAAATTAATTATACACAAATAAAATATGATCATTTATGAACTATGTAAATTAAAATTTCGTTATATTGAATCAAATTAAGAATATTTAGGAATTTTGAGTAATATTGAGGTTATTTGTTTTTTTAATTAGTAGACTTTGTTTGTAGTCTATTTTGGTATTTAGTATTTTGAGACTGCAAATGAAGTCTGCTAAACCAAATTGTTTTCGCGCTCAAAATTTTGAGATTTCCGCCAAAACACACATTCCCGCTCAAAACATAGATTTTCAAACCAGAAATGAAGTCTACTAAGCGATTAGAGTTACAGACTTCAACTAAATTCTTCCTATTTTTCACTTTGAACTCTACTTCTGGCTTTGTGTGTTGATTCAGGGCGAAATTCCTCATGGTGCGGCGACTAAGGCAGGGCAGAAGAAGACAAACAACTTCGATGCGTGTAGGGATATGAGTGGGCGGAGATTGAGACATGTAAACGCTGAGAAGAAGCTGGAGGAGTGGAAGGACGGGGAAGAAGAGAGGAAGCTGGATAAATTGGCGCAAGAGTTTCTCAAGAAGCAGGCGAAGAAAGTGAAACAAGGCGTTGGAAATGGAGATATGCAGAAGTATGTGAACAAGTATACGGAAGAATCTGATAAGTGCATCGAGGCTGTGGAGCTGGCCTTGAAAGAATCTTTCCAGAATGGGAAGAGGAAAGCAAAGATGCTTGTAGAATCTGACAAGTCTAAGCGACTCAAGATTTGGTATGAAATCTCTTTACCTCTCCTTTGATATATGCTTGACTAAATGATTGAAAACTATGTTACTTTCAAAGATCAAGAACACATGTTGATTCATGATTGGCGTTGGTTTACAACATATGTGAAAAGTTGCTCTTTTTCTGAACTTGCGTTGCCATTTATGGGGGTTTAGTTTCTGTAATCTCGTATATGTTCTGTGATTTTGTTACTTAAGTTCTTCGTATTGCTATTGCTTTCCTTTGATGATTTGTTTGTTTTTTTCAGAAAGGGGAAGAGAACTGTTGAAGATAGAGACAGTGATGATAACAGCGACGAGGAAGATGAGAAATCTGTTGTCCTAAATAATAGTAGCCAAGTTGTTTTAGATAAAGGTACTGATGAAAGTATTGAGAGTAAAGAGTAAAGTAGTTTATGGAAATGATTTCTTCATTAATTATCCAATATTGTACACACTACTCTTTATATTCTACTCCTCATACATTAGAGTCCTAAGTATGTATAATACTAATACACCCCCCTCAAGTCTCTTGAACCAAACATGGTGGGGAAAAGAGACTTTAAAGTGACATTTTACTAAGCAGAGAATGAAAAACTCCTGGATGTAAAGGCTTAGTAAGAATGTATGCATGCTGATTTGAAGAACAAGCATGCAACACTTTGAGAAAGCCACACTTAATTTGGTCCCTTGTAGTGTGACAATCAACCTCTATATGCTTGGTCTGCTCATGAAAAGCTGGATTATGAGCAATATAGATGGCCAATTTACTATCACAAAACAACTTAGCCTGAGATTGTACCTTGATCCCCAAATCTATAAGCAATTGATTCAGCCACAACATCTCACATGTGGCCATAGCCATGCTCCTGTACTCAGCCTCAGTGCTGCTATGACTAACAGTCTGTTGCTTCTTGCACTTCCAAGAGACTAAAGAATGACCCAAGTACATACAGAAACCAATAATTGATCTTCGAGAATCAGGACAAGATGCCCAGTCTGCATCAGAAAAGCCATACAAACATATCTTTGTATAGGCAGCATAAAACAAGCCTTGACCAAGATCAAATTTTAGATACCTGAGGATTCTGTGTGCTGCTTGAAGGTGTAGATCCGTAGGAGCTGACAAATATTAACTCAATTTGTTGACTGCAGAAGTGATGTTAGGCCGTGTAATGGTCAAATAGAGCAATCTTCCAATCAACTCTCTGAATGTTGTACCATTCTCTAAAGGAGTGCCTGAATCTTGACTGAGTTGAACCATAGGATCCATATGAACATAGCAGGGTTTACAAGCCAAAAGACCAGTTGTTTCCAAAAGATCCAATGTATATATCCTTTGGCAGATAGAGATCCCTGTGGAATTTCTGGCAATCTCTATTCCCCAAAAGAAACGAGGTTGGCCTAAGTCTTTGATCTTGAAATTGTGATGTAAAACCTCCTTTAAATCCTGCAAAGCTTTTGCATCCGAAGCTGCAATCAAAATATCATCAACATATACGATTGCAGCAACAAAACTGGTCGGTGATTGTTTGACAAACAATGTATTGTCCGCATAAGATTGGAGAAAACCAGCCTGAAGCAAAACTTTGGGTAAACACCTGTACCACTGTCTCGATGCCTGTTTCAGACCATAGATCGATTTATGCAACCTGCAGACAAGATTAGGAGGCAAGACAACTCATGGTGGTAGTGTATATCCAAGAGGCAGACTCATAAAGATCTCCTCTTCAAGCTCACTATGAAGAAAGGCAGTGGACACATCAATCTGTGCCAAAATACAACCAAAAGCTGAAGCAAGAGCAAGCATTAGTTTAACACTTGTAAGCTTAGCTACTGGTGATAATGTTTCTGTAAAATCAATGCCTTCTTGTCGTGTAAAACCTTGAGCCACGAGTCTTGCTCTATATCTGTCAATAGAACCATCAGAGTTGTACTTTATAGTGTAAACTCACTTACAGCCTACGACATTCTTGCCCTCAGGAAGAGACTCAATACTCCAAGTTCTATTAAGTTCTATAGCCAAAAGTTCTTCTCTCATAGTATTTCTCCATACTATAGATGTGACTGTTTGCTTAAATGTCTATGGTTATGTTTCAAGAGTTATAGAAAGGCTAAAGGCTTGATAAGATGGGTGTAACTTCTGGTAAGTAAGAACAGAGGACAGAGGAAATGGTATTTTAGGAGAAACAAAAATAGAAGATGGAATATGAGAAGAAATATTGTGAAGAGGAATCGTTGGTGTTTGAAAAGAAAAGACTGAAATATTTTCCAAAGAACAGTGATAATCAGCAAGATAAGATGGTACCTTGGATTGTCGTTTAAATCTAACCACTGGTAATGGTCCTTGCTCAATGACATCAAGGACAATCTCGTGTAAAGATGGGACACTAGGTGGAGATGATATGGATGCAGATGAAGATGCATGTGGATGAGATGAATTAGATGTAAATGGAACATGCGGTGTGTGATGTGAAAGATTATCATGTAAAGGGAGAGAAGTATCAAGAATCACAAGAGAAGATAGTGGAAGAATAAACTCAGGAAAAACTGTATCAGGGGAATTAGAAGCATGAGTATCAAGAAAAGGAAATACAGTCTCATGAAAGACCACATTCCTAGATATAGTTATGTCATATGTTTCCAGATTAAGAACTTTATACCCTTTGTAGCCTAATGGATAGCCTAAGAAAATGTTGACAAAAAAAAGGATAGCCTAAGAAAACACAAGGTTGAGATCTAGGAGTAACTTTGTGTCGATCTTTAGGCAAGGTAGACACATAACACAAACAACCAAAGCATCTTAGAAATGTATAATCTGGTTCCTTAACTATTTCAGTAAAAGCAAGTTCTGGAGCATTATCACTACAGATAGCTTTGATATTTGCTTTGTATTGAGTTTTAACATGCTTAATGAAAGCTGGAAAGATTTAAGAAACATCACTTTTATTACGTAACATGTAAATCCAAGTTGCTCTAGTACAGTCATCTACTAAAGTAAGGAAGTATTTGTAACCTTCTATGGATTCAACAGAAAAAGGACCCCATATGTCTAAGTGAACCAAATCAAAAGGAGACTTAGACAAATTATTTCTAGAAACAAAAGGTAACTTTTTTTGTTTTGCTAAAGGACAAACTCTACAATGACTCAATTGTTTTGATTTAGTTAAAGAAATGATACCCGATAAGTGTTGTAACTTGTTGGAGGATGGTTGTCCTAGGCGCTGGTGCCAAAGATCTCCATCCACTTTCAAGGATCCACACATGTTAAGAGAAGCAGAAGGAGCCATAGATGCAGAAGAAACAGACTTAATAGCCATAGATGCAAAGAAACAGACTTAGCAGGCAGTTCTACAATGTAAAGATTATGCTTTAAAACCCCTTTACCAATCATCAAGTCCTGAGTATGCGCCTGAATGAGACAATGATCAAAGAAGAAATGAGCAGATGATTTATCATGTTGTAATAGACTACTAACACTAATTAGATTAAACTTGAACGAAGAGACATAAAGCACATTATGCAAAATGAGATGTTGTGAAAGATGTACAGTTCCTATATGAGTGATATCTTCACTAGTGTCATTTGGTAAAGAGACTGTTACCCCTATCACTAAACAAAGATCAGTAAACAATGACAAATCTGAACAAACATGATCTGTAGCACCACTATCTATAATCCAACTATCACTAAAAAGTTTAGTAGATAAAGTAGAGAGAGAGTGGTGTTGAAAGGTGAGAACTTGATTTTCATATCGAAGGCTAGTAGAAGAAAAAGGGATTGAAACAATACCAGACACAGAAGATTGATCAGCCATAAAACCTTTTTCTGTAATGGATGAATGAGATGCTACAGGTTGGGAAGCTTGAGATTCTGATACTTGAACTTGAGCATTAAGTTGTTGGAAAAGAGCTTGGATTTGATTAACATTAAGATAGCTAAGATCCAATGTAGGAGTAGGCACAACAGAAGTCTGAGATTCCACATTTCCTGACATAACATTGGCCAAGATATTTGGCCTTTGTTGTTGAGGATAGGTTCTTGGTGCTTGATTAAAATGTCCTCTTGGGATATAAGGTTGTGGATTCTGCTGTTGCTGAAACCTTTGAGTAGGAGACCCATTATAGAATCGATGACCAGGTGGATAACCAGGCAACTTAAAAAACTTCTGGATCACATGACCCAACTGTCCACAATGAGTACAGACTGGATGTTGCTTTGGTCTAAAATTTGTGTGTGCAGCAACATAAACTTGTGCATCATACTCTGAGAATTGAGAAGGAACCTGACCTTGAGAATTGCCAGTAGGTCCTAAACTTTGAAACACTAGATTTTCTGTATTTGTTGATGGTTTGATTGTTCTCTGCCTCTCATCTTGACTAACCATATTGAAGACTTCTTTAATAGTAGGAATAGGCTTCAACATTAGAATTTGCCTCCTGGTTACCTCATATGATTCATTAAGTCCCATTAGAAATTTAGTAACTCTGCTACGCTGTTGAAGTTTTTTCCACAACTCAGCTGCATTACACTCACAATGACCACAAGTGCAAACTGGAATATCTACAAAAATTTTGTACTCTTCCCACAACGTAACCAGCTCTCTATATTATGTGCTAACATCTAAAGCACCTTGCTGGATAAAACTAAGCCTTTGTTCTATCTCATTCATCCTAGGAGCATCATCTTGATTGAATCTTGATAACAAATTCTTCCATATAGATTCAGCAGTTGAAAGAAACAACAAACTCTGGCCTATTTTCTTAGAAACATAATTCATAAGTCATGTGGCTACCATATAATTGCACCTAGACCAAGAACCATATTCTCTATGATTTACCGGTGGTTTAGAGATTGTACCATCAATGAAGAAGCTTATTGCGGACAATGAGAGCCATTCTTATAGATCTTCTCCAAGAATGAGAGTCTGCTCCAATAGTTAATCGATCTGAAACAAGAATGAGCCCTGCGTGATCTGCGCTATGAAGAAAATAAGGATTCTCATATTGATCTCTTAATGGCGCAATCACCGAAGGCATATTCACCGGAGAAACCACATGTGCCGTTTGATTAACCGGCGGAGGTCGATTTTGCGAAATCGATCCCACTTTCTTGTTACAATTTTATAGAATTTCAACAAGAAATGAAGTAAGAATATTGTGCAAAAGGAGATGTAAAAGAGCATCAACAACAATCAAAGGTCAAATAAAGAAAGAAACTCATAAAATAAAAGAAAAAGAAGGCGATTCGATATACTGCGAAGATGACGACGAAAACAATGTTGCAACTTCAGAAATTACAAATCGGATCGATGAACTCATGAACTCTTCTACCAGTGAAGATGAGGAAGAAGAATCCAGCTCAAATCGTGAAGAAACTTGAGCAAAAGATGAAGAAATCGAAAGAAGAATGAAGAAAATTTCAATGGCGGAAGAACGTAACAAACTTTCCCTCTCTATTCTCTGATACCATATTGAGAGTAAAGAGTAAAGTAGTTTATGGAAATGATTTCTTCATTATTATTCAATACTGTACACGCTACTCTTTATATACTACTCCTAATACATTAGAGTCCTAAGTATGTACAATACTAATAGAAAGCTTAGGCTCGGGTATGGCTGGAGTAGTGGTTCAGAGGAAGAGGAAAACACTGTAGCGCACCAAAGTTCCGATGTACCTAAGGGAGAGATGATTGGTGTTCAAGTGATTAGCGAAGTGAAGATGGATGATTCTCCTGCTGCTATTGTTGATGCAAGGGACCAAAAAGAGAATTTAAGTGGAGATGGAGAAAAAGAGAATTGGTGAACTTTTTTTTTTTTGCTGCATATTAGATTGCATAAGTCTGACTACAAAACTCTTCTCACCAGGTTCAAAGAGGGCACGTGAGAGTGTTTTAGATTCTTCCAAGAAAAATGACGTTCTTGATCTCTGTGTGATCTGCCTAGAGCAAGATTACAACGCTGTTTTTGTCCCGTAAGCATTCTTTCTCTTCTTTTGTTGTTTTTTCATTTGAAACTTTCTTAAAAAGTTGTGGTTTGGTACTCGCACGTGTGGTCATATATGCTGTTGCACCGCATGTGCAACAAGATTACAACGCTGTTTTTGTCCCGTAAGCAGTCCCACTTGACCAGCTATCCACTTTGTCGGAGATGAATAGATGAATTTTCGTTAGGATGTGAATATTCATTTGAAAGGGCATCATCACATTCATCTCTTATGGTTCTAACCAAAATCACAATATTCATCATGTCTGTATTAGAATTGTGTTACTGCTAAATTGAATTAAAAAAAACTAATGAACGGAAGCTATTTGTTTTTTCTCTTTTCAAATTATAGTTCCTTGGTCTCTGTTCTTGTTGTCACTCGTATATCTCTTCAAATTTGGTTAGTTTTGTACAATACAAAAGCGATGGATTCATTAAACATTCTTCGGGTTCTTGTTAAAAGGCTTGTGCGTTGAATATGGTAGCGTGTTGGAGAAGACATCTTTGTAAAATATGGATGGTTTGCTTCTCTAAGCTTGGGAAATAGATGAGTCACATAAGTTATGATCACAACCAATGATAACAAGTGAGAAGCCATCATGGAAAGTCGTTAAATTCGTTCACGTGAGAGGAATCATAACTCTCCTCCATTTATATTACATCTCCACGCGGGTTATAGTAACTTAAAAGACCATATCTCCCCACTAAAATCTACTTTTTTTCTTTACTTTTCTAAGAAATTATTGAACCGTTTATTGCATAACCAAACTATATACAGTAAATACACGTATGTATAAATTTAACCAAGCCATCAAGAAGCAAAACCGCAATGTTTTTAAATCCGATCCGGGCAGTGAACCAGATTGTCTTCTGAATCACTCGGTCTCTTTTTCCATAACTTCGTCAAAGTATTCTTCCGAATCTTTTTCACATTCTTCGTCCGCAGCATTGTCACATTATTCATCTGCAGCCTCGTCACAATCTACGCCGAGAAAAATCTGCTCGCCACACATAGACGTACTAAATGCAGTTTACTCAACTCGAGTAAACTCCGGACTTGTCTATCGTTAGTGACATACATAAGAGGTGTATTTGGAGCCATTTGTTGCAACATTAAATATGGTAATGAATAAGTAAACTCAACCTCTCATTTCTTGTCTAGGTTATAGTCTTCCCGTGCCATTTCAACAAGTTCACCATGTGTCTCATCCAAAAAGAACATTCTTCATCCTTTGCAATTATCCACCACAAAATGCCACAATAACCCGTGTATAGTCCACTCTCTGTATAAAACATGTAGCTGAACCATTATCTGCGAAGACATAAACCGATAAGACATTAGCGATGAAAATTACAAGGCAAACTTATTTTGAAGTCTGCACAATAGAAGCAAATGAGCAAAAAAATGGCTAATCAAACAAGATCTCATAATGATAACATTAAAAGATGTCCAATTGATACAGAAGCAAGAAGAACACATGTGACAACAAGAAAATCCAAAAAACATTATACATATGCTATAAACACATATTTAACAAAACCTATGTAAGCAGACTGCAAACGAAGTTTGCATCAAATGCGAAAGTACAATTCTTAGAGAAATCTACATATAATAGACGGAATTCGAAGTCTTCAATTTGGGTTGGTTTTGTAACTGACCATATAGTTGACTTTTAAGCGCAGACCACAAACGGAGTCTGCAGAAAGGTAAATGTTAGTTTTGCAATTGACCGAACTTTGATTTTCTGAGCAGACCGCAAATGCGGTCTCCTTGTGAAGTCTGTATATCTTTGAAGTCTTCATATGAAGTCTGTATAGTAAACGAAGTCTGCGTAGATCATATAGACTGCATACGGAGTCTACTAAAAAAAATTAAGTTAGTTTTGCAATTGACCGAACATTGAATTTTCGGTGCAAACTTCGTTTGTTTTCTGCGGCCTGCAGACTTCAAAAGAAGTTGTATCGAGATTTGACCTGACAGACTTCAAACGAAGTCTATATTAAAATCTATTAAAAAGAAGACTTCGTTTGCTGTCTGCACTATAATATAATAAAATGTAGACTTCGTTTGCGTTCTGAACAAGTAAGTAGATTGCAAACAAAGTCTGCATTATAATATTATATTTTTGGTCAACATTTTTTTTATTTTGATCAAATGCAAAACTAATCTTTTTTTACAGAGTAGACTTCGTTTGAGGTATGTAAAATCATGACTTTTTTGCAGACCGAGAATGAAGTCTCCTCTTAAATGGTCAAAGCTCTGGTCAATTGCAAATATCATCCCTTCACTACACAGACTGTCAATGCCGTATGCGCGATTTTTTTTGTTTGCAAAGGAAACGTGCAGACTTCAAACGAAGTCTACGACATGCTACAAATTTAATCAATTAAATGCCAAAATTAACCTCTCCGTTGACTACAAGAACGCATATGAAGTCTGTGATGGTTTGCAGAGTTCAGTTGCGGTATGTAGAAACGTAGATCTATAATTTAATGAGAATGGAAGCTCAAGCTTATCTAATTTCATGTTTTGAGTTTTCTTTTGGCTTTTCCAAGCGCCCAACACTTTGTTTTAGAGCGATATCAAAGAGGTGTGGTTGTTAAATCGACCGAATCGTTGAAATTTACAAACTTGAAATTTTAAAAACATAAAAGAGAGGGTTTTTTGGTTTGAAATGAAGAGAAAGTGTAGATAATGAAATTTTAAGGCTAGATATAGTGTTTATAACTCGAAAAATGGTGGCTGGAGAAGCATTTAGAGACTAATCTTGGTTATTTATGGTTGTTGAGAATATTGAAAAAGATGGAATTTTGGTAAATATCTTAGGGTTTTAGGAGTTTTTGTGTCTTTTTATATTTATTTTTTAATTAAATAATTTATAAGCAATGACATCTTGATTATATTTGAGTGTTGAGAAGGGTAAAAGTTGATATTTTAAAAAATGAAGAAAGAGAAAGTTAGTTAGTGGATTGACCATAAATTATGGTTATATTTGATGAGTGTCATCTCTTTTGGGTTCACTTGGCAACACATAACCTTTGTATAACTATAGTCACACAAAGTTGCAATGTTAATTGATTACCTTATTATTTTTCTTTAAAATATGAGTACCACTTATAATTATCTGAAAAGGATTAGTGACTAGGATTTAACCAGGAGCACAAGATCGTGGATTGTTATTTTTGTTGGACGGATTAGAGAAAAAGAACGAACGGGCCAAACTAGTTTTGATAGAATGGGACACTAGGTGGTAACTCATGGTTACAAAGCACTAGCATTGAACGTGTTGGTATTCTTTTTTTGGATAAAAATATGAGCTCGTTTTATTAGAAATGACATTTGATACAAGTGTTACTTTGGATCCCAGTTTAAAACTAAACAAATATCTATATAATTGCCCAAAAAAAGCTAACAAAATACTTAGGTACAAAGTTAGTTCTAATATATTCCATAGGAACTAGATTAAAAGTAAAATAGATTATTCACACGAGTAACATTTGGTCTCCCGGTAGCCTAGGTCTAATTTGCCAAATGAATCCTGTAAAATAAAAAATTAGCCTGGAAAAATCAAAACAAGACAAAGAAGGGTTCACAGTGCAACAAGCGGAGGCGGTTAGGTTTCCTGAGCTCGACCATTGAACCAAATGAAATCTCTTCGAAGCTAATAGTGAATTCAAAAACTGTCGCAAGAGATGACTATTTATCTAAAACATCAAAACAAAGGCAGGCTGTCAAGGCATATGAGGATCCCAACGTTGAAGTAGACAGAGGTTCAAGCTTTATACTCTGGCCAACAAACACACAAAAGAAATACACAGAGAAGGTTCTAACTTTGCAGTGACGAAGAGACATTTCACAATCAGGATAACATCCTTCTGAGACTTGAAGAATTGATTCCGAAAAATCCATACTACACAATGAAACAACTGAGGAGGCTATCAAACTTTTACTTTGTCACGACCCCGAACAAGGGCGAACTCTCAAAACTCCAGGAGCCATGGAAATAGGAATAGGAGACGAGACCAAAACATGAGTCGAGCCACCGTGGTACATTATCGTGAGAAACTAAGGCAAATGTGCTCAATAGTGAACCTCAAAACCGTCTTTCCCTCTAACGGAGGGGAGAAGCTCTGAACGGACCCGAGAAAGTTGACAGCATGAGTCAGCAGAGATCCAACAAGCTATTAACGGTGACAGCGACGCTCTCACCAATTTCTTCGTCGGAAGCCCAATTTGACACAGATCGAAGCCCGTGCAATCGCAGATAGCTAACTCCTTTGGACCCCTCGACTCGACTAACCAAACCTCGTCGATGCCTCAAGGGCAGCAGGGACTCCTGCATCGCCCATTTAGGATCATTGTAACTTAGTTCAAAGTGACCAATGGAGATCTAAAGACATTGAAGATCCAGAGACACCAAGCATGTCAAGATGGTGAGGAGGAGAAGATGAGAGGGAAGAGGTTGAAACAAAACACGCCGGGACGAGAGGTGGTGATCGACTGCAAAAGGAGGACACCGGTTGTATGTATTAGGATAGACTTAGAGAGAGAGAGAGAGTAAAGGTAGAGAGAGAATCTTAACGGTCGACCGCATATGCATTTTTTGATATAGAAGGTGATACATACACAAGTAACAACATGTAACAATAATATAAGTGTCTTCCATATCACGTTTTGCAAACTTTTAGTAATTTTGAAGGCACCGTAGTCAAAATGTCAATTTAAACTAGAGGCTGTAAAACTTCTAATGTTATATGTACTACACCTCAACTTTAGTAGTTATATGACACTCTTCTCAATCGCTAGATTAGGGTTTTTCTTTTCATCTAATCACCAACTTGTTTTCTACGAAATGGGAGATGACGTTGATTCAATGTAGTTGTGTCAAATTGGAAAGATACAATACAAGTTTAGAGTTTTTTTTCTCTTTGTTACCCTAATTATATAAATCAAGACACTAGTAGAAAACATGCGTATAGCCACGAAAACATTTCGTGGCTATAAGCTAAATGGATATATGAAATTTTTATCACGAAAAATCACGAAAACAAAAATGTGACTATAAGATCGTGACAATTTTGGGTCGTGAGTAATCGTAACTACTTAACCACGATTTTATCATGAAAATCGTGACTAAATTAGCCACGTTTTTCAACGAAATATTCGTGGTAAATAGTCACAAAATAGTTTGTTTAGTGACCATGTTAGCCATATTTTGCTACGTAACTTTCCTGACTGACAACCGCAAATTAGACACGTCTATTTTGTTGCTAGTTTTGTCACAAATTGTCACGTGTCATAAATTGTCACAAAGTTGAGGCGCCATTGATGCAGAACACATCATAATCCTTTCATGTTTTGGTTTTTCTTTTAGTTTAATTCTTTTCTTTAGCTTAAGATAAACATGAGTTTTATGTTTTTTATTTATTTTAAAGACTAGATAAGTCTGTAAATTAGGATCTTTATTCGAATTGATTTTGGTGTTTAGTTTTGTATGTTTAGTCGATCCTTAGCAATTTCAGGACACAACTCTTTTCATTAATAAAATCATTGAATGGGTTTTCCTTCAACCCTTGTTTTTGGCTAGAACTTTGCGTTCTCAATAATGTCAAGTCGCGTGAAACTGTTTAGAGATTCTTAGACTAAAAAATTGCTTCCGCACCTATCGGTTACTATATTAGTTGGTATCAGAGATAATCAATTTTTTATTTCTCAATAGAAAGCCCTCATCCGATCCGAAAAATTTTTCTTTTTTTCTCCCAATGGCTCCACGCAAACAAGCACTGAAAGGACAACATGAAGAGCTTCATTAGATGTTGGAAACTTTCATGCCGGGACTACACGATGCTTTTTTACAAGCCATTGAGACGAACTTGATAAATGGGCTCAACCGCCAGCAACCTCACAACAGAGCAAACACAGACCTACCCACACTGGAGCTTGAAACAGTATGTGATGATGACCCCATCATTTATAACCCTTTTGGCGATGCGCAAAAACATTGGCAAGAGAATCTCTGTATGGATAATAAGGAGCTCCACAGTTAACAAGCAAGAAACGTAGACTGATGAGAGGCAGTGGGAATCATCTTTTCATGTTGACATTCCTGAATTTTCAGGAAACTCAGACATGGAGGACTTCATTAATTGGTTGAGTTCGGTTGAAGAAATCTTGGAATTTAAACGTATTCTTGATGATCAATGTGTTCCATTGATAACATCTCGGTTAAAAAGTAGAGCTATGACTTGGTGGTAACATGTAAAGGGATCACGTTGACGAGCAGGTAAGCCGCGTATTGAGTCTTGAGAATGCCTTAAGAAACGTATGTGTCGTGCATTCCTACCCTATAATTATGAATGAACACTATATAATAAACTTCAAGCTTTGCATCAAGGAACTCACAGCGTTAATGAGTATGCATCAAACGTTTTCTATATGATTGCACGAACTAATATTTCTTAAATAGATAAAAAAAATTAGTCATGTGTTTCATTGGTGGTTTGCGTCATCAACTTCAAGTCTCTTTGCAGTAGTTTAGCCCCTTAATTATCTCTGAAGCTCACCAGTGGGCATTAATGGTAGAGATTCAATATCGCCTCCCTTGAAGTTCAGCGGCTGCTTGCACACGATCCATTCCAGCTCAAGCTAATGATACGACATCGATGAATTTGGGAGAGTCATCTTAACTCTGGTCTTCAGCTCCAAATTCAGTCCCTTCGGCAAGAGCATCAGCAGATTCAATAGCAGTCTCTCTTCCGACGCGAACTGAGACTCTTAGATGCTTGTCTTGCGTCAAACATGGCCATAGAAATACAACATGTCCCAACGGGTTTTAGTTCTTCAAGAAATTGAGATAGATAATGTGCCTCGATATGATGAGTACCATGTGGTTTCTCAACAAGATCCGAATAGTGGAATTATTAAAGGGAGATAATGGCGCTCATGTCCTGGTCCTTCAACGAAACTGTCTCTTACAACTATCTCCACAGGAATCATGGCTGCGTTTCTCGCTGTTTCGCCCCGCTTGCACCATTAATGGAAGAATCTGCAAACTCATTATCGACTCTGGTAGTTCCACCAATGTCCTGCCCACCCTTGTTGCAAATAAAAGTGCTCTATTGACAACCATACACCCTGCATCGTATAAATTCACGTGGCTGAGCAAAGAAGTTGAACTCACTGTTACTCACTAGGTAATGACCCCGCTCTCGATCGGGTCCTATAAGGATTCTGTCTCTTGCGATGTCGTTCCCATGGATGCATATCATCTCCTCTTAAGACGTCCTTGGCAATTTGATAGAGACATTAAGCATATGGGAAAGCCAAACACATATAGTTTTGCATTTCAAGGTCGCCAAGTGACGTTATTGTCGTCACCTGAATATGAGTTTACAGAGGATTCATGTCTTCATTCAGTGCCTCTGACAGCGTCCCAATCTCTTCTCACGATTTTGAAAGCAACATTTGAAGCTCAACTCAAAGAATCAGATGTTTTGTAGGCATTGGTTTCTTCTCCCGTTTTGTCTCATAAAGCTTTCACGGTGCCTCCTGAGTTTTCCAACTTATTGATTTCATTTGATGATGTCTTTCCAGAGGAATTACCAATGGGTTTGCCACCATTACGAGATATATGACATCATATAGACTCGATCCCTAATGAAGCCTTACACAATCTCCCACACTACCAGATGAGTCCACAAGAACATGATGAGCTAAGATGTCAGGTTGAGGATTTACTATCGAAAGGACACATTCACGAAAGCCTTAGTCCAATGGATATCCTTGCTCTTCTCATCCCAAAAGATGGCTCTTGGTTTATGTGCATCGATAGTCGTACAATCAATAAAATAATAATATATTTTTGCTTTCCCATTCCATGGCTCTTCTTGATCAAATTGGTAGAACGTCTATTTTTACGAAATTACACCTTAAAAGTGGCTACAACCAGATTCAGATTCGACGTGGAGACGAATGGAAGATAACATTTGAAACGAGAGAAAGATATTTGAATGGATGATGATGCCCTTTTGGCCTCTCTAGTGCTCCAAGTACATTCATGTGGGTTATGAATAAACCCCTTTGCCCTTTCATTTGTAAGTTTATGGTAGTTTATTTCGACGATATACATGTCTTTAGTAAGAATATTTAGAGTCATCTTATTCACTTGGCCGACGTCCTAGCTTTCTTCGCCGCGAACGTCTATTTGCTACCAGGAAGAAATGCGTTTTTGTTCCTCTAAAGTTATGTTTTTAGGATACATAGTCTTGGCAAAAGTCATTGAGGCTGACCCGAGTAAAGTGAATGTTATTTTGACTTTTCCTACACTGCGGATTATCATTGATGTTCAAAGCTTCCATGGTTTGGCTTTGTTTTATCGCCGCTTTGTGCCTCATTTCAGTAATATCATGACCCCGCAACAGATTTCATGAAGAACTATTCTTTCTCTTGGTCTTCCGAAGCGGAAAATGCATTCCGGCTTATCAAAGAAAAGTTAGTTCCCGCGCTCCTTGCGTTACTTGAATTTTCTGTAGCTTTTGAACTACATTGCGACGCCTGTAAGTATGGAATTGGTGACGTATTGAGTCAACAGAGATGCCAAGCGACTTTCTTTAGCGAAAAAATTACAGGTTCGCGAGCGTACATATGACGTCAAGTTTTATGCTATTGTTCAAGCAATTAAACAGTAGCGTCATATCCTTTATCACCAAGAGTCTATTCTCTTCATGGACCATGCTTTGAAGCATTTGGGAACCCAAGACAAAATTTGAGCTCGACATGCTTCATTGATGACCTTTTTGCAATGATTCATGTTGTCTTGATAGGTGCTTAATGCCCTTAGACGACGTCAAGCACTTTTTGCGACATTACATTTCTTTTTCCCTTATTTTCCGTTGTTTACATATCTATATCCACTAGACCCCTACTTTGGCCGTGTATGGGTCGATCTACAAGCAAGCCGTTGAACCGATATCGTTCTGCAAGGTGAGTTTATTTTTAAAGACAAACAGTTGTGTGTACCTGCTTGTAGTTGTCTTCTCCAAATCATGAAAGAATTGCATGAAGAAGGTCACGTAGGCCAAGACCGTACGCAGCAACTCGTGGAATGTCATACTTTTTGCTTTCTTTACTTCACGACGTTGTTCATTTTGTGGAGCATTGCGTCGTATGCCAAACTTCTAAGGGACTTGTATCCAATAGTAGTTTATATATTCCTCTTCCGGTACCAACTCAATCTTGGACTGACAAGAGTATGGATTTTGTCCTAGTTTTTCTACGCACTCAATGTGGACATGACTATATCTTTGTGGTCGTTGACCGTTTCTCCAAGATGGCATATTTTATCCCTTGTAAGAAAACTACAGACGCATTTCAAGTGGCTCAACTGTTTTTACGGGATATCTATTGCCTTCATGGACTCCCTTTATCGATTGTGTCTTATCGTGATTCACGGTTTATAAATCATTTTTGGAGATCATTATGGAGGTTGTTATATACAAGTTAAGACATGAGTTCATCTTATCATCCTCAAACTGACGAGCAAATTGAAGTAACGAACCGTTCATTGGGAGATATGCTACATTTCTTGGAAAACGTTAATGTCAATAGGAATACGTCGTTTAGCCCTTTTTTTGTTATTTATGGCATTGTTTCTCGCGGCTAAATTAATCTAGGAGTTACACCGGATAGAATCCGAGATCATAGTGATTCTGCAGAGTTTGTAATGGATCTTTTATACATTCGCCAAAAAGTTCACGAGATCCAGCTCTCTTCGGCCAAGTGTAAAGAAAGTGTCGATCGGGATTGACATGACATTCGTTTCACTGTTGGCGACAATTTTAAAGCGTTTTTGACGAAAGAATGCTTCCCGCCACACGAGTATAACAAACTAAAGAACCATACGATTGGCCTATTGGAAGTGTTAGAGCGTATCAACTAAAATGCTTACCGCCACCAACTTCCCGACACTGTTCGATGCTCTGATGTTTTTAACATCAAACACTTGGTTCCTTACGTACCTAATGATGACGTCGATAATTCAAGGACGAATCCTTTCTTACTTTGGTGGACCTGATGCAGAACACATCCTAACCTTTTATGTTTGGTATTTCTTTTAGTTTAATTCTTTTCTTTAGCTTAAGATAAACATGAGTGTAACACCCGGTCCCGGTAGACCAAGGTTAACTGATCAGGTACACCAGAACCGTCTTTTTAAACCACCAATACGAACTTTAATCATTACTTCAAGCTTTCTTAACCTGTCAGAACACCATGGAAAGGAAAAACGGAAAAAAGGAGAAGGGTGAGTGACTTCCCGACAACCAAGTCACTTAGTGAGAATGCAACTAAAACCACGTTGCTCAAACTCCTATTCAGCTCCAAAAAGTCTAAGCCTAAACCCAAAGCCACCAAAAAGTACCTACCGTACCGCGCAAGCAAACTAATAACATGCCATAATCTCAATCAATCAACACAATTCAACAATCAAATGGAAACCTCATTTTCGCGCCATACAAGACTTCCACATGCCATACAAGACTTTCAACCGTGTCATACAGAACTTCCAACCGTGCCATACATGACTTCCACAGGCTCGTCAGGCCGTGAAACACAAGCAAGATCACCTCATCCAATTACATGCAATCATAATCTCTTTCGTAATTCTCAAGCAATACCAGATTAACCTAATCTTGAATTAATTAACAGTTTTATGTGATCATGCAAATAAGTCCTAACATTCATCTAAGAAAACAATGTCGACTTAGCGACTAGTTCAAGCAATCTCACTCTAGGTGTATAGTCAATATGACATAGCAATACATAATACAAGCAACATATTCATATCAAGGATTATAGCTTGATACTGCTCTGGTTTAACCCTGGACTAACACAACCAAACAAAAATCCAAACTCAGTGAGAATTAGGTACATCTTCACCGTAGCCTAATATCTCTGGAAGCTGCAGGGTTTGGATAAGAGGGCAGGATAGATCCTACTGCGGCTAAGGATATGACTGCGGGACCCACATCATCAACGGCGGTGGCTTCTCCGGTGACCTCGGCGGTGGTGGCTCCTCCCACGGCGGCGGCGGTGATGCTCCCTCCGGTGGCTGCTGCGGCGGCTCTAGGTTCCTCCTGGGGCTGCAAGAGCTTATGCTCTTTGTTCTCCAGGGTTTCAGATCTCTCTTCTGTCTCAGATCTTTTCCCAAGCATGGTTCTTTCTTTCTTTTTATCCTAAACAATGTGGGACTCTTAAAAAAAAAAGATGGAGCGGACTTTTTAATTGTTGGGCCTAATTAAGAAAAACTAAATTGGATCGGGTTTACGGGCCAAGAGGTTACAATGAGTTTTATGGTTTTCTTTTATTTTAAAACTCCATAAGTCCTTAGATTTGGATCCTTATTCAAATTGGTTTTAGTGTTTAGTAAGTCGATCCTTAGCAATTGCACGACTCTTTTCATTTATAAATTAATTGAAAGCTTTTGCCCTAAACCCTTGTTTTCGGCTAAAACTTTGTGTTCTCAACGATCTCAAATCGTGTGAAACTGTTTTGGGATTCTTAGAAAAACTAAACTGCTTCTGCACCTATCGATTACTACATCAACCATCAAACTCAACTTTATACATTGAGAAGAAGAAAACGAAGAGGTATAGGTGATGGAACAAAAATACCATGGAAGAAGCTTTTTCCACGAGACCAAAAGTACATTAAAAAGGGTAAAAAAGGTAATGCAAGGCAAAGGAGGACCATAACATGATCCATGTGGATTTAGAGAGTTAGAGGTTGTAGGCTTAATGGTTTGCTAAGATTATGGAGCCAAATTAAAGTTGTCTCTGCTTATGACTAGTCGACTAAGGATTTGTGCAACTGCAATGTTTATGCATGCCATAATTTTCCTGATGTGTTTGATGTCATGAGTAGTTCATGTTAGTTTAACCTGAGTGTACACAATTAATAAGATAAAGGGTTCTAGGAATTATCCGCCCGTAGGGATCAAACTTTCCTCCGAGCACACAATATCTAAAACTGAAGATAGAATAATTGCCGGAAACAGAGGAGAAGCAAAATGAAAACATGTATATTTAAGTGGCTCTTGGATCGGTTTACTCTGAACCGGGTATGGTGGATATCACCTCCATCACCACCGTCAAGGTAAAACGAATATGATCGATAAAAAAAAATGTAATAACGCTTTTCTGATAACGATTAATCCTAATTTGTGTTCAGGGTGTATTAGATTGTGATAATTGTTATTATGATCTCAGCCTTTGTTGAGGCATCATAATCAAAAATCAAAAATCCGTTGTACTAATCTTTGGTTATTTATAAGTTGATGTTGAACCAAAAAAATAAAAATAAAAAGGAATGTTTGGTGGAATGACTAAAATCGAACGAAATGTTTGGCAGTAGTTACCGGTCGAAAGTATAAACTTAGAGAAAGTCTAGGGGCTAAAAAGCAAAACAAGAAGAAGAGAAAGTTAGGAACCCCTAAAGAAAGCAGAGGAGCAGCGAAGAAATCGGTTGTCCGTTGAATATGGCGATGTTGATTGTTTGGAAGTCCGCGTTGAATCTGTGTCGATGTTTCTCGTAAGCTTTATCTTCTCTGCATAACCCAAATTCGTTTTAGAACTATAAATCACAATCAAATTCTCTGCTTTATTTTGGGTAAATTCAGGCAAGGTTTTGACTTTGAGGGGAATTTGATTGTGTCTTCTTCGATATCTTCTTGTGGGCATCGCTTATTCCCAAAAAAGTTTAAAACTTTGTTTCTATCTTCTTTCTCGGTTGGAATTTTGCAGTAGGAATGGAGGATAAACCGCTAGGCATTCTGAGAGTTCATGTGAAAAGAGGAATTAATCTCGCGATTCGCGATTCCACCACCAGCGATCCTTATGTTGTTCTCTTATTGGGTCATCAGGTTTGGTCTTTTCGTTTTCTGGGTGCATACCTTTTTGATCATATAAGTGCACAAATCTTATTGCTTTAGTGTAATGTGAGACATTTTTGAAAAAATGGATTGGCCTTTTTCGTGCACAAGATATATTATCTCTAATCGAATGTAAGATTGAAATCCTTTAGAGTTTTAGTCGATGGAGGAGGCATAATGTGAGAATGATATCGATTTGTTCTTGTCTTTGGTAGAACAGAATCTGGTTAATGGGTCAATATCGTTAACCGGATAGCATTTGTTTTCTTGCAACCAGTACATGTCTAATATCTTGTCCAAGGGTCATCTCCCAACAAAATGCTAGTTTTTTCTCTTAGGAAATTTCTAGGCTCGTGCATAATTTTGTTGAAGGGGTCATCTCTGAAAGCTAATAATCATTAGTTTCATTGCATTTTGCTAGCAATTGATACATGTCACTTTCACGAGTGGGCTGTTAACGGTATCAAATAGAGAAAGTCATCGGAGATTAACTTGGGCTAGATGCTTGTGTCCTTTTGCTTGCACTCTGGAGTGCTCTCTATATCATCAATTGTAGTATGTAACTTTGTATTTGTGTCTGTTTTTCCATCTCTAGTTGACCCGGATTCTCGTTGTTCTTTCAGAAACTGAAGACGCGTGTGATTAATAATAATTGTAATCCAGTCTGGAATGAACAACTAACCCTTTCCATCAAAGACGTGAATGATCCAATCCGTCTGGTAAGTATAATTTACTGCAAGCTATTTTCTGAGGGTAAAATCGACTGCCAGACTAAGCTATTAGCTTCACATTGTTGATGCATTTCTTTCCCCCTTTAAAGAAATATTCCACAGCACTTTTCTCATATTATGGTCTGTATATGCAGACAGTGTTTGATAAAGACAGATTCTCAGGAGATGACAAAATGGGTGATGCGGAAATAGACGTGAGACCATTCCTAGAAGCGCATCAAATGGAGTTAGATTTCCAGAAGCTCCCAAATGGTTGTGCGATCAAGAGGATACGTCCAGGAAGGGCCAATTGTTTGGCTGAAGAGAGCAGCATCACTTGGAGTAATGGGAAGATCAAACAAGAGATGATTCTTAGACTTAAGAATGTGGAGTGTGGGGAAGTGGAGATCATGCTTGAGTGGACTGACGGTCCAGGCTGCAAGGGCCTGGGACGGGAAGGTATCATTGCTGACACAATCCTGCCTTTTTTTTTAATATCTATGATTGGGTTTTTCTTTTGTGATTTTTAATGCGAGCATTTATTTCTGGTAGGATCCAAGAAGACACCATGGATGCCAACAAAACGACTGGATTAAGATGCAGATGCGGAAGCCTTGAAGATGTGATGTTTGTTTTCCTTCCGTGTTCATAAAAGTTTTTCTTTGTCTCAAATCAGATTTTTAAAAGAGGCTCTCTGCTTTGGTTTAGTTCTAATTGTCGACTAACTCAACCCTTATATATGTATATTGTATCTGTTTCTACTGATGAAGAAAGTAAGAAGAACCCTGAATTTTTAGAACTTCTTGAAAAGTTTTACTTTGGTTCTGGTAACATGAGAGTTGGCTAATCTGAATCGAATTTCAGAATATCTCCGAAAGATTGACGCTTTGTTCGGTGGTGACTGATAAAAGATTTTTTTTTTTTTTTAAACTTCAAAACGATTCTTTGTTAGCTCGAGTTGTTATCATTCATTACAAAGAAGGTTAAAAATGGTAGACAAGAAGAGAAAATAGTCCAAGGCGAATTATCGTGGATGGCTTGTTTTGTTAAGCAATCCGCGCAGCTATTTGCCTCGCGAGGAGCACACGTAAACTTAAAATCATCAAATGAATGTGACCAGTCCATCACCATAGCTTTGTAGTGTGTTAGCACCAAATTAGTCGGGCCATTCAACAAACTGTTAGTAACCGTAGTGTTATTTCCACTAAATTCCACTTTCCGATATCCAAGCCCCCATGTTGATTGTAGCACCCATGTCAATGCGGTATACTCGGCTTCTTCAACGGTGTGTCAACCTTGACACTTGCCCATCCCGCAGTGTAGTACATCGCCCATCTCATCCCGAAAAATCCAACCCAGCGTCAATGATACGTCTCCTTGTTGATGTGCCGCATCATAGTAGCATTTAACCCAACCAGAAGGAGGTGGTGTCCAGCGATGTTGCTGCTGTGGGGGTACATTGCGTGTCCCATTTGAGGGAGATGTAGTGCCCTCAACTTGGGAGTCCCACTCATAGAAATCATGTAAAGCTTTTGTCGCGACTTCTGTGCTCAGCTGCATCCTTTTGTTGAACAGGAGGTCATTTCGAGCCTTCCAGAGCCTCCATAAAACATGACATACTAAGGATCGTCCTTGTTGACAATTCCGCGTATTTTGTTCGTCTAGTAATAGTGATCACAATATATCATCATTATGAGTATGAAGATTCATACCTAAGGTTCGCCAAACCGATACTGCATACGGGCAGGTGAAGAAGAGATGATCCGTTGTCTCAACTAACGAGGAGCATCTGCAACAATGAGGATCATCCGGTATGTGCCGACGGTTTAAATTAGCAGCAGTAGCCAGAATATTTGAGTAAAGCTTCCACATAAAGTGTTTAAGTTTTGGGGGTATCGACAAACTCCACAAGGCACGGGTAAGATCCGGTTGTGCCGCAAGAGGCACGTGTATCGCCGCAGACATTTCATCCAAGGTTTTCCAAAGCAAATAGCCGGATTTAACAGTACTGATAAAAGATTCTTTTAATATTTTTTTAAAATCCACCAAAATAAATATTATTTTTAAATAAGTAAATCAATTTAAAAACAATTTTATCTCTTCCAATTATTATTTTAAAAATAATCTAAAATAAAATATTTTAAAACCAAACAATATATTTAAGTTATATAATATTAATATATAATTGTAAAACCTAATTAAAATCCCAATAGTTTATATTTTCATAACACATACAAAGCATAATTGTCTTTAAAACCATACAAAACATAATTGTTTCTAAAACATAATTTTAATGAAATACTGTAGTTTTTTTCATTGTATTGTTATGACTGAAATTTTAAAAAATGATTCAATCTATAATAGGTTAATTGATACTAATTTTATTGTAAAAGAGAAGTATTATTTAGTTCACCACATATTAAATACTTAACCAATACCGAAAATATTTAACCATAACTAAAAATGTACAAATTTAAGCTATGTATTTAAAATTTTATTTAAATTTATTTTATCATAAAATATTAATAAATATGACTCCGCGTATAACGCAGAGTAAATCTTAGCATAAGTTAAAGTTAAAAGTTCCCTCAAAATCTTTTTATAAACTTTGTTCACTTGACAAACGTTAACTTTGTTATGGTGTTTCAAGACAAGAGTGGTAAGAGACAATACCTTTTGATATAATTTTCTAAAGGCTAGCGAAGCATTATCATCCCTAACAGCTTTGACTCTTTTATCATATTGATTTTCTATCATTGTTAGAAATGCAGAAAAAATAGTTATAATTTTGATATCACTAAATAAAATCAAGTGGCTTTATTATAGTCATCAACTATAGTCAAGAAATATCTAAAATCTTCTAATGTTTCTACTAAAAAAGGACCCTACACATCAATGTACAAAAGAGTAAGCTTTCACAGACCATATTGTGTTGAGAATCAAATTTCAAATGCTTATATAAAGCTAATGGAAAAATTAAGCAATGACGATTTCTTTTATCATTCTTTTTAGGTATCATCAAAGCATCACAAAGCAAATCAACTTGTGAAAAATAAGGAAGGAGAGAAATCTACACAATATTACAAACTAGTTTATTACCCGGAAATTCAGATGCATTATGTAATGTACCACAATGTAGAGCATACAAATTTGAAACCACTAGCTTTGCCAATCATCAATGTCTGAGTAAAATCATGTATAAAACAAGAATATATGGTGAACCTAACAGTAGAAGACATATCCTTAGTCAAACAACTTACACTCATCAGATTAAAATGAAAAACAAGAACAAACTAAACATTTTTAGGAGTTATCTTTTCACTTAGTGTAATTTTACATATGCCAATAATGGTCATTGGGATGTCATCAGGTAGAGTTACATAGGTATTTTCTATAGGTTGGAAATTAGTTAAAGGATGAAGGAACAATGAAGGAATAGATGGTCAATTGGGTGAATTATAGTTTTGGAACAAACATTAGAAAAGAAAAGTTAAAGGATGGGAATTATACTTGTTGGGAGATTGTTGGGTGAGTGAGAGATTTAGTGGACTCAACCGATCATCTATCCGAAACTAAGGATGTCAGCTGGGATGTTCATGTTCAAATAGGCATGTCCATATGGAAATTTTAGTTTGGATATTAGTGGATTAAACCCAAATAAGACCAATTCCAAATAGGATCAAATCCAGATAGACC
Source organism: Anastatica hierochuntica (assembly GCA_900406275.1). NCBI lineage: Eukaryota > Viridiplantae > Streptophyta > Magnoliopsida > Brassicales > Brassicaceae > Anastatica > Anastatica hierochuntica. Next base: position 30,439 of record OVAN01002923.1, read on the forward strand.
CGTTACTTGTTGGGCTGTCCGCGGAGGCACATGACCAAATTATTATGAGAAACGGCTTCTGCGGTTTTTTTACAAAATTGTATTTCTTAATTTTTTGGATTTTGCGGGAAATGATATTTTCAAATTTTACGGAAAATAGTTTTACGATTTTGCGAAAAACGGTGTTTTGGCGATTTTCACGAAAAAATTTTATTTTCTAAGAAATTTTTTTTTTACGATTTTCACAATTGTTTGCAGGTTTTACTGATTTTGCGGAAAATTGTTTTATGCAGAAAAGTGATATTCACAACTTTTGTGTTTTTATACAAAAAGCGATATTTCACGGTTTGCTATACTACGGAGTCTGAGTTTTTTTTGAAAAAATAAAATAAAATTGTTCTTGATTTTACAAACTCTAAAACATAAAAATTATTGGAAGCCCAATGTTTAGCTAGTTTAACACATTTTGTCTGCGGACAAAACTGGATTTGACCCATTTAAATTGCTTCATATTTGGGTTTAACTATACCCGGTCCAATTAAATTTGGATTTGGTTAGTCCATAGACACCAAGTCCAATTGACATCCCTTCACTCATTTTTACATGCACTAATTCTTCATTCCGATATCATAGCATATATTTTATTCTCGAATTCTAGTTTATAATTTAGAAATTCATGGCAAAAGTCAGGGATGAAGAAATTGGGAAAGACTATAGGTTATCTGTGAATGCATGTTAAGTCTGTTCTGCGGAGTTGCGTGTCTAGCA